>JAGXEW010000965.1:0-38135 GCA_030684275.1 Acipenser oxyrinchus oxyrinchus | reverse complement strand
GTTGAACTTCTAGGTGTGTAAAGAAGCAAAAATGACTTTGACATTTATGGCAGTACTCACTACAGCATGCTCTTTTCTTTCCAGGAGTCTTTGCTAACAGTAGTTTTGAAAATAGATCAAATCAAGGCATTGAAAGGTATTGAGTTTGGGCACAGTCTCTGCCTGTGCAGTGGTTTGCCATTGTCTGTGTTGGGAACACTGGAACACTTCAGTTATGATACATACTTGCATTTGGATAACATAAAGAAATTGTGTAAAATGATTTGTCCACATGAAGTGTCTAGCAATTTTTCAAAACTTTTTAAAGTCTATACACAACTAAAACTAGTGTTTGTTTAAAAGACTAACAATTTGCAAGAAAGCACAAGGTAACATCATTTCCCTCATAGGAAACCCTAACTCTTTTGTACCAGACCATCCTTATGGCCTCGCTGGTAAGCACTGGATTAGCAATGCAGGCAAATACTGAGTCCAGTCTTGAGAGAGGCACTCATTTATTTATTTATTTATTTATTTATTTATTTAATTATTGCTTTTTGGCAGCAGCGTTGTTTTGTTTAACCATCTTCTGCGTGTCTGGCTTTGAGGTGTTTCTGGAGGGGGTGATCAGCCTAAGTGTGGAGCTAGAGTTGGGTTGGTTTTGTCAACAGAGAGGCCCTTTGATGGTAAATGGTTGGTTAGCACTAAAAGGGGCATTTAGTGATGTACTGAAGTTTCACCATATTTTGCTTTCTTTAGATACAAAAACACACACACACACAGAAGGTGCTTAGTATAATTTAGAACGACTGATTTTTGCAATTACCTAACAGACATATATTTTGGTTAATGTACAGCAGCTACAGAGAGATATGTTTACTAACTGTCTTTGTCTAAGATAAGTGTGGGTCTCATTGCTTCTTGTTGCATGTATATGAAGATGGGACAACAATTGACTTATAGTAGAAATAAAAATATATTTTTTCCAACCAAAGGATGTGAGTGTAATGAGTTAAATGAATGTCTTACCCCGGTTGCTCTGCATATATTTCTAGGTGCTGTAGGCTAGGAAAGCTTCAATTCAGGGATGCAATTTCCCAGAGAAGGGATGAGAAAATCAGAGAAACAAGCATGTCATGTTCACGCTGGTGCTAGTAAACATAAATGACTGCTGACAATGTTTTGATATCTGTCGGCTAGTTTTCTGCCAATGCTGTTGTATTTTTTGTTTGCATCTTGCTATCCCTCTTATAATAACACAAATGTCACACTTATAGGTGAATGACAGTCCAAATCACCCATGCTGCTGTTTCTTTGAGATGATATATGATAGTCAGTGTACAACAACACATAAAATGAATGATCAATCGTATGTCTATACATATTTACCCAGAGATGGTTCTACCGGGAAAAAAAAAACATAACTGTCCTAGTTAACCTGATGCTTTTGAAGCATTGTTGATTATATAATACATATAATATGCAATTTTGCCACAATTATAATAATTGTATGCAAAACACTGTCGTATCTTGATTGGGTTGGTACTCTAATTTACCACGTTTCTTATCTTTTCCCTAATGACTTGCTTGCTGTGAAATTCACTTATGTAGGGAGTCACACTCATCTTTAATGATTTAACAACTGCAATGATTTTTAAAAAAAACAAACACACATACATTGCTTCCATATGCTATAAAGTTTCTTTCTAATGTGTAAGAGTTTTGTTTTTATTTATCGGAGTGACAATGATATTAAGCTTATATATATATATATATATATATATATATATATATATATATATATATATATATATATATATATATATATATATATATATATATATAAACATGCATAATCAGTTCCACTTACAGTATTTGTCCTAATTCATTAATTGCAGGAATCCACTCTTTACTTTTTGTATTACCAACATGTTAATGGGCTAATTCTAAAGTCTGAAGAACAATAATCTCTAAAACATTGCATGGTTCTTTGCAAGGCAGAACCTCCATTAATCAACGTGAGAACCTTAACATCACATCAGAGAGGCTCAGATTGGCCTGTAAAATGGCGGCTGCTGTTCTCCTCACTGGAGGAGCAGGAAAGCTGGCATGTCCCATTTAGAATGGTAAACATTTTAGACATAGTTATTTACATGCACTCATATCATTTCTCAATGGATTTCTGATGTATATACATTATTATATATAAAAAAATGAACTGAAGTCCTCAGAGAGTATTGTAAAGCAAAGGTGGAATTGTCTTTTAGGTTACTTTCAAATTCCATTCTATGCATTTTCATCTGGGATTTTGAAATGGTACAACTGCCTGCCAGGAAGATTCTAGTACACCATAAATAAGGAATAGTGCGAATTTGACCTTTTTTTCCTGCAAATTGAGATTCCACTTGTCATTGAAAGAAACAGTTCACTAAATTGCGTTCTTTGCTGTTTTGAAGTTGGGGTAAAAGGTAAAGAATAGACCTTTACTGATAGAATGGTTGTTATTTGTAATTGCAAAGTTTAATAATACATTATAAGTAGCATTCTAATGAATAGATGTTAGCTAGCCTGGGACTCAAAGCTGATGCATTATTAGTCCATGATTGAACCCTCTATTTCATTTCATGGTACCGCTGTGAGGACTGTGTAGAGACAGCAATGCTATTTTTTGTATTCCTTGGGTACTACTTTATTCTAAGGATTCACACTGAGTTTATTTCCCAACCTTGCTTTCATCTTAGTTTCTTTGTAATGTCTTAAAGAACAATTTTAAATGCTTAGCAGGAGTTACTGTTTGTGCATTTGAACAGCAATAGATGCAGTTTGCAATCCTTTTCAGCTTTGCAAAAGACTGTTTGGAGCCACTGGTATAACTCAAGCTCAGAGATCACTATCAATGATTGTATATACACAATGTTTTACGCATTTTAAATTAATGGTCTTCAATGTGTATTGAGAAGCCATACACATTTAAGACCTAAATGAATTATATATAAACTTGAGACTTGAGTTTGTTATTGAGAAAATATATGCATCAGTTCAGGATACTTTTAACATATCTAACTTGCTGTATCTTGATTACACTTCCTTTTTATTTAACATTACAGTAATGTTTTTCTGTTAAAAAACTAAAAGCACTGGCAGTGGGTTTATATTGGTCTAAATTTGATCAATTCCTTCTCTCAAACAGTCGATATATTCAGGTCCCTGTTGAGGATAGTTGTGCATACCCTTGTGAACTTTGATCAATGGAATAATAAGTATGTGACCTTTACTTAATGAGACGTTTCTGCAGGATGTGTTCAAACTGACAGAGAAAAGCACAGCTTCATGACAGGTGTATTTATATGCTGTGATACTTTGTGTTGAACAAAGAAAGTCTATTTTAATCGAATGTAAGGTTTTATTAATCTTGCTAAATGCAATAAAAGCACAGTAGGTGGAGGTACATGTTGGAGCAGGTTTAAGATAATATTGCGATCTGTATTCCCCTTGGGCTACACAAGGCAGTGTCACACTCACTCTGAATATCTGCTCTGCTCGTATTTCAAACATTATAATGTTTTAGTTTAGAATGTCTTTACAATCAAATATATGGAGACAGAGTGAAAGGACTGGCTGTTGCCAGCCCTGTATAATTGTGTGGATAATGAACCCATAAAACAAATCAATGGCAACATGTCTTATGATTTATCACATAGACTGTATCGCCACACATGCTTTATATATTACCCTGTCTGAAAAATGTATAATCTTGCTATCGCTATACGTATAGGTTTGGGATACATTTGTTTTTCCATCCCATGATAACCGCAAACTTTTATGTAATGCATTCCAAGGTTATCTCTAATATGATGAACATGCAAAGGACAACATGAAAACTGGCTTATTGTATCACCACAAAGGTGTTTGCTTCCACTGTATGCCATGTCTATCTAATACATGGCATTGCCTGTTTTTGTTTTACTCACCTTTTGCAGCCTTACCTGCAGATAAAACAAAATGTGCAGAACACTGCTCTCAGTTATTTTTTTTACACGGAATTACATGATCCAATTTGTCACATGGAGTCCTTTCTTGGCATTCATGAATGCTTTGGCAGATTTCTTAACGTGTGGGTGGTCTGATTTTTATTAACCACTCAACTCACGACTTGTGGTCTTGTTGTCTCAATGATAAAAGGAGGAGGGGTTCATTACCACTTGACGAATACTGATTTTTTAAAAATGAACTGAACATAGACTAGCTGCTGTTTGTTCTTGGTGTCCGCATCGGTAGTGTTTAGTGAATAAATAGAGAACCTTTTTCTGACTTGATTTTAAAATAAGCTGCCACCAGTGTAGAATTTCAATCAACACAACCACAGATATTCATAATAATGTATGCAATTACTCTTCTCATTTTAACAGTAACAAAAAAAAAACACAAAATCTCTCCTGGGGGATAGCTTGACAGTTCTCTCGCCTTTCTCTTCCTACACATCAAGAAGACAAAGGATACACTACTTGTATATAAATCACAAGATGTATCCAGTCCACCTGTCTCATAGACACACTGCTTGCAGCCTCACAGATTCCCTGCCTTAACTCTCTGTGATAAAATCAAGACGCTCATTTATTACAGCTATACAGATGCTGCATTCTGAGGTACCCTGCCGCTAGAATCCAGCGCCATGGTGCCAAATTTGCACCCATCTGTGTTCCAATATTTTGTACTTATTTAGTGCAACAATACTGTCACCCACAACATAACAAATTACTTTGCAAGTTAAACTGCACACACTTCAACAAACCAGCAAACCAAAAATGGACTCTTAAAGGGACTAATTCACACCCGACACCATTCTTCAACTTCTTTTAAACGGTTTGAGGGACATTTCACAAAATGTAGTTTTAACACTGTCACTTAAATATTGATTTGCTTGTAGTTTTCCTAAGAAGATTACACAAATGCATCATGCCTTATCGTGTTAATTTGTATTTTAAACCACATTTAAGTCAGGGAGTTTTTCAAAAGAGGAAAACATATTTGTTACTTTCGTTTTAAGTCCTGTATTCTGCTTAATAGCTGAAGTTTATAGACGCTTAAAATTCTCACATCCTGGCCACTCCTTGATGAACACTTTACTTCTGTGTCGCTGGAGTTTTTTTCTAGTATATATTTCTCATGTTTTCATTATTATACTTTCACAATATCTTTTAAATAATAGGTGCTATATAAGTACAACTGTCATTTGTTGTCAATAACCCACTATTAGGAATGAGCCCCTGAGCTCCCAGTGCCGATTGTAGTAAATGTAATGAAATGTAATCACAGTTAATAAAATAAAATGATAAAAGCTCTTGTGTGGTTTTGTTTTGTTCCAGGCAATGACATAGCAGAGTTTGGGAGCCAAAGGTCCTTAATTATTTTCAAATTGATCTGGGATACTTCAGGGAATTTCTAAATATACTTCACATGAATAATGTTAAACTCATAATAGGTTTGATTTTTTTATTAAGTACAGAAGTGCCTTTGAGGGGGACCTATTCTAAACCAGTAGCATTGTAGCTTCACAACTGTTTTCTAATGAGGAATTCTAATAGGGTAACTAATGAGAACGCTCTGTGGAACACAACCATTATTACAGCAAAGAAATCTCACCAGCTAGATATACACAAATAGCTAATTCAGTTCCAAGCATGCAATGTGTGCTGACAATACACCACATTATTTTCCCATGTGATATTACTTTTTTTTTTTTAAATAAAAAAAAATAACCCAGTGGTCTGACTGTGTAAGAATCAAGTTTACTGTATTGCAAATGGGGTAGATTTGGTATCCTAGCAACGTCCCTGTCCAGCCTTCCATTATTAAACTGCAGTGTCTTGTTTTCAGCAGAAACACATACCATAGGATTGTAAACATACTGGCAAAAAAAGAAATGACAGAAATACAGTATGCATCTTAACTATGGATGATGTTAGGTTGTGACAGTGACAGTATGTCATTCTGTATAGTGTGTGTGTGTGTGTGTGTATTGGTTATAATTTACATGTTTGCAAAATGCATATGTGTGTGCTCGGACCAAATTTAATTAAAACCATAGCATCTAACTGCTCATAACTCACTCTGACAATTTTTACATGTTATGATATTCAGTCTAATAATTAAGTATAACTCAGTATGTGCGTTTTAATTACTGCGCGTCAGTGCATTCTCACAGCTGGGATATCATGTTGACAGCAGTAAACGGTGAGACCCCTGGGAGCAGAAGACTGTGACAGTAGCTAAAGAACGCAATCTAATCTGCAGGTCTTTAATTACTAATATAAGACTTTATTACAATTTATCATACCAGTTAAATGGTAATAGGTGGAACACTATATCTGCTTGTGTGTTCTTGATATACTCAACTTTAGTTCCAAATTCAAATGAACGTTCCGTGTGAATTCATTATGAATCTGTGGTCTGTTGCTATGGCCACAATAACTGTGGTTGAGTTCTGATGTTATGTTACTAACAAAATGTCTTTACACATGTATATTTTAACAGTGTAGTGTAGCGTCTTTTCATGTATAAAACATTCTTCTTGATCAAATGGTATTATAATCCACCAGTATAGGGGAACAGTGAAAGGGCAATACAGCTAGTAAAGAATGGGGAACCTTAGGGACTACACGGTATATCCATGTCTACTGGGCACTCTTTCTTTCGCATGCCTTGCCTAAACCTGTTCAGCTTTTTAAAATTAACTTTACTAAATGCTGACACGTCGGACAGAGGTTCCCAAAGATAATGACATCTCTAAGAATGGAACTCCTAGGTGGCATCTTGATTTGAAGCAATCCTACTTACTGAAGGTAAGACCATTATTTATTTTAAGACCTGGTGTTATTTTTTTCATAGCCTGTTTAGACTAGCACAAAGAAAGAGACTAATGAGTTGCAGAAGAGTGGGCTCTAAGGGCAGATAAATGGCAAAGTTCACAATGGGAGTTTCAGGACTCTGGACAGAGCATCTGGAATGGCATGGGGAAACAAACCCTAGGTTAGTACGATTCAAATTACATATTTGGCGCTGAAAGTTTTACTAGTTTTACTATCTGGACAGAGCTTAAAGATTACTTTTTTTAATATGACTTACTACTGAAGTCTATTTATTGACAAATATAGCACCCCACTGATATGACAAGTGCCCATGGTGTTAAATTTGAATGATTCATAGTCTCATGCTTTTACTATGTAAAACCAATCTAAGCCACCACTTAGATTAGCAAATCCCCAATTGTTTTTACAAGTTCAATACTGAGCATTATATTAAAAAAAGATAAATAAATAGAACTCATGATTAAAGCATATTTTACAGTACCGGTGTAGGGCCAGAGAGTGGTACATTGTCAGAATGTGGTATGTGTACCAAAACATGACCATTGTAAGGTCATAAAATGGTATGCTGTCAAAAAGTGGT
This sequence comes from Acipenser oxyrinchus oxyrinchus, assembly GCA_030684275.1. Lineage (NCBI taxonomy): Eukaryota > Metazoa > Chordata > Actinopteri > Acipenseriformes > Acipenseridae > Acipenser > Acipenser oxyrinchus. The sequence continues at coordinate 30,707 of JAGXEW010000965.1, read as the reverse complement.
ACGTTTGCATTTCAAGTCTTTTAATGCATGTGCCAGTTCTTTTTTCAATGTATACACTGATAGTGGTATAGCCTATAGTACAATTGAATAAGCTACTGATGTATGCTTGCTTTAAATATATACATTTCACAACCATTAGTTCTGTTTATAAGTTTCTACGGACCTTAACATTACGTTAAAACAATATGCAGATTTAAGATGGTGGCATCTACATTATTTTCACATTTTCACATGTGATTGTGTTCCCTCATTTAAACAGATGGATAGAATATATAATAATTATATTAAATGAGGTGTAGATGCATGCTGCATGGTGTGTACTGTATACCAAGGACTCAGCATTGGATATGTTATGTTGGCTATAGCTAGATAATAACATTTGGAGATACAGTGTTTGCAGTATACCTATTCACTCTATATAGGAATGTTACCATGTAAATGTCAGCAGTGTTAATATGTACAGTTGACCCTGGCTCGAATGGTATAAGAGTGTCATTTAGTGCGACAAAGTGCCATTCGCTTTTCATCAGGGAAGTCTAGTGGGGATATTTCCGGACTCCCCTCCCATGACATTATATCATAAACGTGAGGCGAGTCATCAAAATTTGACACCAAATCAAATTACCTTCCTTCTTGACCCTTTCAGGATCCTTCACTTTATGAAGACAGTATCAGTTGTGAGAATTATTGTTATTGTTCAAGAGTATAGTGCTAACATTGATGCATGAAAAGTGTAACAAAAAAGGAAAAATATACAGAATATTAAAATGTTTGCACAAATACTGTACTGTATCCCTGTACAAGCAGAGGACACGACGTACCATGCTTTAACATGTACCGTAAAATAACACCACACTGGTATACAACAGTTTCTTTTAATGGAGATTTGAAATTTGATTTTAACCATCAGCATTGTATTCAGATCCAAAGGTAGAGGGCAGTAGACAGGCTACAAACTGAACCTACTACAGTATTTTGAAATGGAGACTACTAAAATTGTAATTTCTTTTTTAACATATATTTTGTACACTATAAAAAGAGTGTATTAATCTGGAATTATTGTACATAAGGAATGCAGTTTGTCTACGACAAAACTTACTTTTAAAACAAATACAGGGCTTGAATGCCCAGTACTTTTAATGTACAAAGGAAAACAAAGACGAATTTAAAAGACAAAAGTGATTGGCCTGTTACAGTAACATATCAGTTTTATATCTTCTTGTCAGACAGGTCACACCATCTCCAATGAGTTGAGGCATGACAATAACCAAATGTCATGGTTCTTGAACAAATTCGGTGCTTTCACCAGACAGATTACACAATCTAATCAGCAAAATATATTGCATTGTTAATTTCAACACCTAATAGTAAGTCAAAATGGCAGCTTGACAGCAGTCTTGCAGTCATCCTCTTTGGTGGCCTAGCTGTTTCTGCAATGTACTGCTACTTTAAACTGCAAGTTCAAGTCAAATAACTATTGAACCTTATGTGAAAACTATATAAAGAGAGTCTTACTTTCTCTACTACAGGACACACTAGGAGCTGGGAAAATCGCCCATTTGGATTAGTTTGCCATCCTGCAGTGCACCCCATTTTCTAGCTAATAAACTGTGCAGTCGTGCGTAACACGCTCTCGGCGGTTCATAAAGCGTTGTAAAGAAAACATTGTTAAATACCAGTATGAAGCTAGTCGTTTCTGTTCAGGAACCAATATTCCAAACATCATTTTACTGCTTGCATGACCACTGCAAGTGACATTGAAATGGAGAAACATTGCAGTATGACGTAACCTGTTTGAGCCTTAAGATCTCCACACACCGGACGCGATGAAATTTGCCCTGCGATAAAATGGTATTCCAGAATACTTATTTCAGTAAAGGTAAACGAACCATACACACCAGTATATCCAGTTCCCTGGAAATTGATTGCCAGACGTTCTCCCTCATTGCCTTGTCTTTATCATTTTTTTTCCTTTATTGTACAGTTCCGGTATTTTGATATTGCAAGAATTATTATTAATTTACAAGAGCGTTTTGAAAAGTACACCTACCAAACCTGTAGATTCATTACACTTTTGCAAGATTATCATCTACAACTGCACGACTCAGGCTATTGCATTGTTATATAATTATTGATTTTACTCTTTGTGTCACACAACACGCAATAATGTATACAGTATAAGGAACTCTTTCTTTTGTTCATGTCTGTTCATTTAAATTGTATGCAATTTGTGGGTATGTTTTACTGTAATTATAATAAGCAATTGCAAGATCTATTGCTTTGTGGGTTTACGTGTGTCCAAGCGTGACATTCCAAGCTTCTTATCAGCAATCAATCTCTGATTTGAAGCGTCCTGTCCGAGTGGGGAGTTTCTTGGTGTCACTGCGTTAATTGCTGCGCTTGTAAATGACATTACTGGTGGAAGCGACAGGCTATGTGTTGTTGTTGGCCACATGGATCTGATCCAGTAAGAGAGGCGTTTGTGATCAGTCTGAGGCAGAGCCTCGCAAAATTTACATCGCCTGGGTACCAATATCTCCATAACTGCAATATCTTCCCAGTGAGAGAGAGAGAGAGAGAGAGAGAGAGAGAGAGAGAGAGAGAGAGAGAGAGAGAGAGAGAGAGAGAGAGATCAACAAAAACAAAACGGATCCAGAGCTCTTTTCTTCTTTTTGACTAGCATTTTCAAAACCATCCCTTCTCCAGCGACGTCAGTTACGGGTGACCATCGTGCCAGCCAAGAAGTTTTACTGTACAACCTATATTGGTGAGTAATGTGTCTTCATCTTGTCAAGTTCAGCATTCATCCACTGTGGAGAAGTCTTAATTAATCCTGATTTCATCAAAGGTGATCCTGGCAACATGTAAAGTAAAACAGCGCAGAAATGATTTATATTGTAACGGCACCCTTTGAGGGTTTGCACCACGAACTACTACACAGTTTGTAGATGAAAGCTGTCCTCAGCTGTTGATTAGGTATCGTTTTATAGAAAAAATCTCTCTTTCTTTCTCTCTGTCTATATAATGGTCAGATATTGTTCTATAATATTGACAAAAATTGAGTTGTAACATGTTGTTGTGCGTTTTTTTAATACATATAAATGAATCTCTGAAACTCACTGGTTTTCTTCAAACAGGCTGTTGAAACGTCATGACAGATGAAAAGACTATTCCAATAATTAATGGAAAACCAGAAGATGCAATGGACCCCGAAGCTTCCAACACCAATTTAGTCCGCAGTAATGACAAAAAGTGAATGAAAGAGGCCATTGGAATAACAAGATTGAATTTGTGCTCTCTGTGGCAGGAGAAATCATTGGACTGGGGAACGTGTGGAGATTCCCTTACCTTTGCTATAAGAACGGAGGAGGTAAGAGACATAAATTAATTGACAGAACAACAAATCGACTACGACAGTTATCCAATTTATTACAAAGTTTAAAGGAAACAATCAAATAAAACAAGCAGGAAAAAGTAAAACACGACAGCCCTTTTCCATGATTCTTTGTTGTGTTTTTATTATAGCACTTGTAGTATTACATAGTTCTGAAAATAGTGATACTGTTTGGAAAGTACTGCAAGAAATACGTTAAACAAATACAAATACTTCAGCAGGTGCTCTCATCATATTATCTTATACAGTCCAAACAAAAATGCTGCTAATGTTATTGGGAAAATGTAAACAACAGTGCAATTATGCCTATGAAGGATTTGCATTATGCAGTGTTAACATGTAGTACTAGTGTGAAGGGGTGTGAAGCAGCCAATTTAATGAGTATCAATTAAGAGACTTCCAAGAGAAATACATTAGCCCAGGCCTTAAAGTTGCACATTTACTTCGAATTGTAACCCTGGCATTTGTTTTATATTTATATGCTAACATTCTAAGGACACCCAGCATCTTTAAATATCCTCAAGGCTTGTGCAGGTTTAAAAAACTAGAAGCTCTGAACCATAAAGTTGCATTAAAATGTTTCTGATTTATGTCATTATACCAATTTATTTTGTAACTTTAAGGCAGGACAAAAACACTATTAAGGAATGTATTATTCAGTTTACAAGTGAGGATACTTTGATTTAATGTGATGTATGGTCCAAGTACAACAGGTCATGCTCCAGTAGCATGCTGAACAATATGCCAGGACGAATGTCCTGGTTCACTGTCATGAACCAGGCCAGTGATGTTTAGGTACTTTTAGGGAGTTTCCTTAAGCACTCATTTATTAAATGAAGTACACAGCAAGACATATATTATCATCATTATTCTATTTCTAAAATATGGATAATTTCATTTGCTGGAAAAAATGATAATTCTGAGGCAAAAAGAATGCAAAAAGATCCAAACCAGAAATATCCCAATACCCAGAAATGTAATTTGGGGCATTGTAGGTAGTCTTGACTTACTTCTTATTTGCATCACAGTTGTATTTGCTGTTTTATTTCTACCAGAACAAAACATTGCACTAATGAGGGTGTGACCCATAGTGTCATACTGTGCTCTTATAAGCGTATGTTTATTTTCTATTTAGATAAAAAAAAAGCTGGTCCTTAGTTATAATATGTGCTGTGTTGGTTCTATGGCAGCACAGTGTTGCCATTTGACATATTGAAGAATTTATGGTCAAATGAGTGTAACTGTAATATGGTAACAGGGCTAAAAAGCATATCTTTGTGTTTGTGTTTGACTTCTCAATCCACCGGTACAATAATGTGAAGACTTTAAATGTTTCTCACTCAAAGGTACACCACAGCATGGTGGATTTACGAACCAGGAGTGCTATTCAGAGAATAATGGAGAACAGGTCATGGAATAACACTGTAAACCCATCAAGGGGGTCTAACAAGGAGTCACATTCTTATTAGATCCCTAAGATTAGTGTTACAGCATTAAACGTTTGTTATTAAATATATAATCATCTATAATTTCCCAAAAATCGATTTGTTATGTGGTTAGGTGAAATATCAGTTCCTTGCACAGTTGAGTGCAGTATCTATGTAAAGGATCTTTGCATAACGATATTGATTTAGTTTGTATTATGTGCAATTTAAATTATGGTAAAGGGTGTGTGAGCAATTCCTTTTTTTCTGATCATATCTAGGTGCTTTCCTAATTCCATATGTGATATTCTTTATCTGCTGTGGAATTCCTGTGTTTTTCTTGGAGACTGCATTGGGGCAGTTTACAAGTGAAGGAGGCATTACGTGTTGGAGGAAAGTGTGCCCACTTTTCGAAGGTAATTATATCTATGTTTGTAGCTGCAGTCCCTCATACCTGACTAGTTAAAGGCAGTCTCCATTAAACACATTGCTTTTCCTTTGCTGTATCACATTTTTGTGTACAGATAATGGGTCATGCTCTGGTTGACATGAATGGTGGAATCAGAAAACAAGCATCGTTGCAGGAGGGAGCATGATCTTTGTTACACCACAATGTTTATAAGTTAAATTCTGTCTCCTGGCTTAACGCTCCTAAGTAAAAGTTGAGAAATGTATTGCCAGGGGATTAATGACCCAGGCTGTATGAATAATAATATCAAAACAAGCAGGATATGCTTCAAAATATAGAACTGCGATGCAGACAACACAGGACGGAGCGCAGCTAAAGTAATGAGTTTCTTGCAAACACTGCAGGGTGTTCTATAACTTACTATATGTTCATGTTTCTGTGAAGCAGAAAATCTGAAGCAAACACAGAGCACACTTTGATTTAATCATTTTCTGTTTTCTTTACAGGTATTGGATATGCCACCCAAATCATCTGCGCTCATTTAAATGTGTATTATATCATTATCTTGTCATGGGCTATCTTTTACCTATTTAACTGCTTTACAACTGATCTACCTTGGGCAACTTGTGGACATGAATGGAATACAGGTATGCATCATCAAATCTGCAACAACAGGTTGGCAAAATAGTGCATACAAATGGAAATATTGAATACAATCTTAATTGCTGCAGATCTCAACACCTCCCTCTTAAAACTAATAAACCTGCTAAATATCATGCAGATATTTGTATTGTATTTAGTGATGTTAATGGGATGGTATCCCACTACTGCATTTATTTTACATTCTCCCAGTTCAGAGCACCAGTCCACTGCTTCTGAAATTCTCTGCGTGTTCTCCTGATAGGAAACAGGCTTTGGTTGGTCCCAGTTTAGTCGCTCCCCCCAATACATCTCATGCAGGGGGATCTTAAAAGTATCAAAAAGGAACTGCAACTGCGTGTCAGCTCTGGGGAAAATGGTAAAGAGAAAACACACTGAAGTCACAACTCTCTTTTCCTCTAATAACAACCAGAAAGAGTTTGCAGAGGAGTGGTGCTCCACAGGACCAACAATCGATTTTCTAGAAGGCAATTAATAAAAAAAAAAAAGGCTGGTGTATTTCTTCTAATGATATCTCTATAGAAATACACCACCAGGTTTGATGTATTGCCTTCTAGTGAATTGAAGCTGTTCAGGTATCATATGAACTTGATCTTGTGTTGAACAAACACTCAAACACTTGCATGGAGTATGCTTTTGGTGATGCCTGTGGCATGCAGTATAAGTGAACGTTAAGAGGTATTTTTCTTCTATTTCCACCTTGCCAGACAACTGTGTGGAATTCCAGAGGGCAAACTCAACTAACTGCACATACACCAATGCAACCTCTCCAGTTATTGAGTTTTGGGAGTAAGTATTTGTTATTTAATTTACTACATGATTACCTTGGTCTCCTCACATGTTCATGTATAAAAACAGATGCTGCAACACGTCATTCGCCTGAAGTATGTACTCAATCAGAGAGGTGAACAGAACACTCAAATTCAAATACACTGCATGTCAGTTGAGGTTCATACTGAATTTTGCATAAGAGTACACTGGGTAATTAGCTGCAGTTTATTAAATATCCAGAAGATGGAGTTGGTGTATTGTAAATATTTATTATTTACCAGTTGAAGGCTCAAAAGTACATCGTAACATGACTAGTGGGTGGGGTGTAGATGTTAAAACCTTAGAGACACCTTAGACTCCAATCTTAGTCCTTTACTTTAACAATTTCACCAAACCCCACCACTTCTTAGTTACACCATTAACTTTATACAGCACCCCCACCTGCTAGACACAATATGAAACAGGTAATCATATTGAGTTTTATGTTTCTGCTGTAAAGAGTACAATTATGCTTGAGTTATTGTCTTCACGATTGACACACAGCTGTTTTCTATGACTTTCCTAGTAACTTTTTAAAACCACACTAGTTTAACCTCTGCCCATGTTGATAATATAGACTACTTTGAAGTAGTGTCTTCACATTTGGTACACGGCTGTATTCTATGATTCTCTCAATAAATTATAATGTATAAACAATATTGAAATTTAAAAGACAGTTCAAATGAGAATGTGTGTTTATACAGTAAATTTAGATATCACTATTACCGCCTTTACATTTAAGCTCTAGTGCCGAATTTTAAAAACAGAAAATTATTTTCATGTTTCTGTTTCAGTTTCCTGCAGTGTTCAAAGCATGTCTCAAGGAGTTTTCTGATCTCTTGTATTTTAAACGTTTGGATGTGTCGTCAAAAATGAATACATTGGGAATTGGTTTGCTGTCCAAATTTATTTTGGCAATAAATGTGCTTTAAACAATAAACCAATGTAAATGTAAAACTGAAATGCTTACCCTTTTACTGTAATCATTTGTCATTCCATTTACATTACTAGTTAACAAGGAAGTTAGCACAGCTAAAGATGGCATGGCTCCAACTTTGGCATACTGTATTATTGTTATTACGTATGGGTTTTCTGTACAGTTGCCAATGATAGAGCTTCTAACTGTGTTGCTGTTTGTATTTCATGTGGGGAATGTGTAACAAACTAGGACTGTACTATAAGCACAATATCAACAGTGCTACAGAAACTTGAGTGATAGCGAATCGGATACAGTATATGTATATAATCAGTTATCTTTCTTATAATCAAACAGTAATATTTGATGTGTTTTGAAATCACCACCATGTTTACTAGGCTCAAGCTGAAAAGTAGTGAAAGCAAAATACCATTTGCATCTTTCTCTGGCAATCTACCTCCTGGAGTAATAAAAACAACTTTGTTTTTGGAAGAAGCCATTGGTTTATTGTTCATAGTAGTTTCTTGCTAGTTTTAAACTGTTAAATCGCTTTCATTCCTTTCACAAAAATGCCTTTCTTCAAATCACTTGCTAAAGTAGGAACCAAAAGTGCCCTAACAGCATGAAGTCTTTACTTTGCCAACAGCTGTTGTTGTACACATAATTCAGCAGAAAAAATCTGAAAAGACCCAAATTCCTGTCCTGAACAGTGGCCCTTTATTGATTCACATATATTATGTTCTTTTTAAAATATTTGAAATGGCATTTCCATTAAAAACGTAATATATGTGTTCATTTCAGACGAAGAGTTCTGGGCATATCGAGTGGAATTGAACACATTGGGGGTTACGATGGGAGTTGGCTGGGTGTCTTCTCTTAGCTTGGATCATATGCTATTTTTGTATATGGAAGGGCCCAAAATCTACTGGAAAGGTAAGAAAAATCATTCACTAGAAACCCAGGGCTAAATGAAACATAGGCAGTACTCTATCTATGTGTCTGCTGGTAAGCTTCATCAAATTGCTGTATGGAATTGCAGCCTCAGTTATAAACTCTACACATATATAATATTAGTTTTTTTTAAGTTGCATGATTGATTTGGAATTGGTTTTAAAGAAACCAGTTGCTGTGCTGTTGAAAGTAAATGTATTTTGCATGTACTGCTCTGAGGTAAAGCACTTACTAATACGTAACAAATATCGTCAATTTGAAGGGAATGCGTTACTTGCAAAAATGACAAACTTAGACCATAACAGACCTGTAATACCCCTTTTTTTCTAGAACAGGAAATGCTGTTGCATTCCATCTTGACGTCTTTAGAGTATGATTAATTTCAAACAAATCTGTTAAAACAGTTCATAAAACAAAGATATGCTGGAACACAAGATGAAAAAAGTGTAACACTGGAAATGTTTTACAGCCTGTTCAGCTAGAAAGCTTTTAAAGGGGTTCAATCCATTGTCCTCACGATTTGAAAACAAAACAGGGCTCCGGCCTTCCTCTACCTTTGCCTTTTACCCACCATCCCTTGCAGTATAAGGAGCCGGGTCCCATTGCCAACAGTTCGATTCAGTCACTAGCCCTCCTCAGAACTATTTTCAATAGCACCCTTTAGAGAGTCTAATAGATTCACTGAGGCATAAAGAAACAGCAAAGAAAGAGAAAGAGATGTGTGAAGAAAAGAAATGGACCCACATTGTGCCGGTCCAGGAAAAGAGCTAGGCAGCAATGGTTATATCTCCTGAAGTGCCTTTTGTTTCAGCATGAAGTAATAGCAAAGAGTGCTCGTTCATGGCAAGGCTCTAACAGCCAGGCTAAGATTGATTTCTGTATTCACAGGAGGAAAGTAGAACGTTCATGAGATGCATGCAGAGTTTCTCCGCTCTTGCCTCCCCTGTATGAGGAATTAAAGCAGCGAGTGAGAAGGTTTTATTTGTTTTATCGCCATACAGACCTGAGCATTCAAGGCCATCTCAAAGCTGCGCTGCAGGCCTTTGTGTACTGCTGGAGAGTGTTTCTCACATAGCTGTGGTCACAGTAAACTACAACTCTAAATCAAAAGAATGAAACATTTACCACTGGGTTCACAAAGGTTAGAAAATGATAATAATCAAAGGCAAAACATTAAGAATAAAAGTCTAAAAGACGTGAAGTAGTTCTGAGGTTTGTTTTAATAAGACCCTGAACCATTTATAAGTATTTATCTTTCTAATACAGCAAATAAGAGGCCATTAATTTCAGGTGTTTCCTTGAGAAAAAAGTGCCCTGTGCAGTTAGAGACCAACCTGAAATGTGCAATTCAGAAAACAGGAAAAATAAATCATAATGATATTTATCTTTATACAGAAACATGAAGGTTCTGAGGCCAATTGGGAACAAAACCTTTTAAACATGAGTTTGAAGGGATGCGTCAAAATGGAAACTTAGACTTGGATAGCTTTAGAAAAGGAAAAACACAGTATTTGAATAGGGACTCAAGACCTCCATATAGGTGGTGTCTTTTAATTTTGGTTTGTGTGATGGGACCACATCGGTACACAAGTGTCCCAATTACTGTACCCTGTGTATTGCTAGACTAGCAGAAAAGAGCCATTTAGATTCAGCATGCAAGCCCATATCAACCAATTCAGCAAGATTTTTTAAATAATTTTATTGTAAAACCAAGGATAGCCCAACTCAACTAAGCTTAATGTGTTTTCTAGAATCAACCCACTTTTACAACTAGAAGGACGGAAACACAAGCATCTTGCTCAAGTTCTCACAATGATTGAAATGTTTGTTTTTTCTCTCGTTTTTTCTTTCTTATTACCATTTCTTTATTACCGTGTTCACATCAAGGTTTTATAATATTAAACCAGATTAGCTTAGAATGTGGAGACTTGAGGTTTCTTCTTAACCCTGAAAAAGCAAACTGAAGAACGAAAGTGTTAATCTGTAACCAACCATGAATTTGTTAATTGTTAGCTGTTGGCATGCTAAAGAATACCGATCTTGAATTCCCAACGCTTTAATCTTGAGTCTGCTATGATGGATTCAATACATTTCTCTTTTAATGAAACTTTTTTTAGACTGTAAACAAATCTAACACAAGCTTTAGGCATGCCTCTTGGGATGATGAATATACGTACGTCTGGTTATATCTGGAAATCGCTTGCACAAATAAGATGACACTTTATATGAACATGAATTATTTGTCACCAAAGAGAATAGTTTAGTATTCAAGTCCCATCTTGTCCTTAGCTGCTCTTGAAAGACCGCCAACAGTTGGGCATGTTGGTGCCAGTTCCAAAGGAGTTGTGACCATGCCGAGACCACCAGAACTCATTTCACATAGACCTCCAGAGTAAATGCAATTACTTTTGACTACCAAGCAGGGCAGGGATTGATAGGTCATCCCAAAGGTGAACATGCCACAGCCTGTTCACCCCAAAACCTTTCCTGCTGCCCCTCTCACTGCCCCAACAAAGCCAGTTTCTGTATTTCTTCCCGAGGCATACACTATAGTTAGGAGAGTACCGTACTCTGATTAGCCACCTTGTTTAGATTAAGCCTGTTGAGAAAAACGTTTGATAGTCTGTGAACATCAATGTGACAAGTCGTGTTCTAGCAGTGGCCCAAGCATTCTATTTTTATATCTTCTGTGTTCATGTGGCATGAGATGTTTTGCTGAGTGCTTTTTTCATCAATCCACCAGTGTAGGTCAAGGCTTTGCCTCCCTGTTCCTTCTGAGCTCTCATTTTCCAATCGGGTTTTGATAAGCATTTTCAAAGAAGAATGTGGTCAATCATCGGGGAATAAATGTCAGGGTCACAAACCTTTTAATTGTAAGTGCTGGAAATACATGCACATTCATGGGGTAGCAGGTAGCGCATGACATCTTAGGAGAGATTTTTCTTTTTCTTCTTAGAAAATTAATTATGTGAAAAATATATAAAATGTACCTCCACCCTATGTCCCCTTGTTACTGATACAGCACATGCAGTATAGTGTAAAAACACTGTTCTTCAAAAACTGTATATATTCAGACCCTTAGGATAGCCAAACCACCTGTCAATTATTCATGCACCGTATTATGTTATACCATTACATTTAATTATAATTCAAAAGTTATCATGGTTCACTTTGCCAAGACATTGATAGATGTTTCGGTTTTTCACAGGTTGTGTGCATTGACTGCCACGTTCCCTTATGTGATGCTGATGGTCTTACTGATTCGAGGGGTTACTTTACCTGGAGCTGCAGAAGGAATAAAGTTCTACCTGTATCCAGATCTCTCACGCCTCTCAGACCCACAGGTAGGCCAACAGTGCCAGATAGTTCTTCTGCTGTTTTAACACCAGATTATATGAACACGGATCCATTAAAAAGGCATGAACAGAGGTTGGCAGAGTGTAAAGAGGTTATAAGGAATACCTGCTAGATGCTAATTTGGTTTATATTGAGTAATTGTGGATCTGGTGCTGTTTGCTGTTATTCACAAAAAGTATTTTTGATTACAATTTAATCATGCAATATAAGTGCATTCTGGGTAGAGAGAAATGCATGCTGTTATTTAGGGAAGTGCTGATTTGAAGTGCACTCTCTCTCCCGGAAGTGATAGGACACTGTGGTTTTAAGCTTGTATAAAAGGGGTTAAAGTTGTGTAAAAATCATAATTTTTGTTTTGTACAAAGATTGCTGATAGTGCTACGGATATATATATATATATACAGTACTGTGCAAAAGTTTTAGGCAGGTGTGAAAAAATGCTGTAAAGTAAGAATGCTTTCAAAAATAGACATGTTAATAGATTATATTTATCAATTAACTAAATGCAAAGTGAGTGAACAGAAGAAAATCTAAATCAAATCCATATTTGGTGTGACAACCCTTTGCCTTCAAAACAGCATCAATTCTTCTAGGTACACTTGTACAAAGTCAGGGATTTTGTAGGCATATAGTCAGGTGTATGATTAAACAATTATACCAAGCAGGTGCTAATGATCATCAATTCAATATGTAGGTTGAAACACAATCATTAACTGAAACAGAAACAGCTGTGTAGGAGGAATAAAACTGGGTGAGGAACAGCCAAACTCAGCTAACAAGGTGAGGTTGCTGAAGACAGTTTACTGTCAAAAGGCATGCACCATGGCAAGACTGAGCACAGCAACAAGACACAAGGTAGTTATACTGCATCAGCAAGGTCTCTCCCAGGCAGAAATTTCAAGGCAGACAGGGTTTCCAGATGTGCTGTCCAAGCTCTTTTGAAGAAGCACAAAGAAACGGGCAACGTTGAGGACCGTAGACGCAGTGGTCGCCAAGAAACTTACTGCAGCAGATGAAAGACACATCATGCTTACTTCCCTTCTAATCGGAAGATGTCCAGCAGTGCCATCAGCTCAGAACTGGCAGAAAACAGTGGGACCTTGGTAAACCCATCTACTGTCGGAGAAGTCTGTTCAGAAGTGGCCTCCATGGAAGACTTGCGCCAAAAAGCCATACCTCCGACGTGGAAACAAGGCGAAGCGACTCAACTATGCACGAAAACACAGGAACTGGGGTGCAGAAAAATGGCAGCAGGTGCTCTGGACTGATGAGTCAAAATTTGAAATATTTGGCTGTAGCAGAAGGCAGTTTGTTCGCCGAAGGGTTGGAGAGCGTACATGAATGAGTGTCTGCAGGCAACAGTGAAGCATGGTGGAGGTTCCTTGCAAGTTTGGGGCTGCATTTCTGCAAATGGAGTTGGGGATTTGGTCAGAATTAATGGTCTCCTCAATGCTGAGAAGTACAGGCAGATACTTATCCATCATGCAATACCATCAGGGAGGCATCTGATTGGCTCCAAATTTATTCTGCAGCATGACAACGACCCCAAACATACAGCGAAAGTCATTAAGAACTATCTTCAGCGTAAAGAAGAACAAGGAGTCCTGGAAGTGATGGTATGGCCCCCACAGAGCCCTGATCTCAACATCATCGAGTCTGTCTGGGATTACATGAAGAGAGAAAGCAACTGAGGCTGCCTAAATCCACAGAAGAACTGTGGTTAGTTCTCCAAGATGTTTGGGCCACCAACCTACCTGCCGAGTTCCTTCAAAAACTGTGTGCAAGTGTACCTAGAAGAATTGATGCTTGATGCTGTTTTGAAGGCAAAGGGTGGTCACACCAAATATGGATTTGATTTAGATTTTTCTTCTGTTCACTCACTTTGCATTTTGTTAATTGATAAATATAATCTATTAATATGTCTATTTTTGAAAGCATTCTTACTTTACAGCATTTTTCACACCTGCCTAAAACTTTTGCACAGTACTGATATATATATATATATATATATATATATATATATATATATATATATATATATATATATATACATTTGGAACTGGAATATTTATCTACGTGATTTAAATGATTGCCAAACATGTGTCTGCAAAGTTACTGTGTGCATTGTAACCAGCTATGGTGAATGCTGTGGTAAAATCCAGCATGGCACATTTATCCTGACCAACATAATAAACTGTTGATTTAGTTATAAACCGCTGAGTGTGTTTTGTTTCCGTGTTTGTGCATTGCTAATAATTTTGCTGTTATGGGGTTACCACATAGTACCACACAGTGGTTAAACAGTACGCGTAACTGTGCTGCTCTGCCCCTTGGGGCTTGTGTGACAGTTATCAGGTGCCTAAATCTGTTTTATGAGGTTAATAGGACGGAAAGGGAACATTTGTTTACTAAAATTAATTTTTAATTATTACTGTGCAGGACAGCCGCTATAAGATCGTTACCTTTATTAAAAATGTGCATGGATTAATCCACCAATTAATCTACTGACTAATCAACTAAGGCCCATAAATTAACCGATCAAAATGTGTAATCGATTGACAGCCCTAATATATAGACATAGATAGATAGATGTTATCACACATTTTGTTTTACATATTTCGATATGTTGTGTGAACTCGATGGAGTTTGAGAAGTTGCTATTTGGATGATGTATGTGCTGCTTTTTTGGGGGGTGCTTGGGGAGGGGTAAATGATTTGAATAACACTGTCCCACGAGGGCAGCATGTCCTAAAATTTTATTCATTGAATAGCAATCCCGAATGACTGGTGGGTAGAAATTGGTGACTGCCAAGACTCAAGTGAATGTCGTTGAGTTCCACCATTTCCCTTCAGCGGTGTGGTTTTGTTGCCAAACAGCAACCCATAGGGAGAATAATGACAACCTGTAAATCATCCTGTTTTGATGGCTACATAACAAGGCCACAAAAGACTGCTTTTTGGGCAGGTCCATAGAAAGCAGCCACATTTGCTTTCGCAGCATATGAATGAGTAGATTGGGTTAAACAAAAAAATGTTTTTCTTTCTTGGAGAACCTACTCTTTTAATAAAAGAGCTATTGTGAGAAGCTTTGTATTGTATTGACATGTTACAGGAAATGCATTGTTTAAAATCTCTAAAGCCGGATGATGTCATTTTTCTTACATGACAAATATTCTATTACTTTTTTGTGGATAAATAGACAGCATTAGCTAAAAAGACCATTTAAAATAAGTACGGCAGTTTGATAAGAACAGGCTATTTGATAAACCTGGTTTGAGATGGAAAAGGGGAAAAAAAGATGAAAGTCAAAAAGTGTAATATGCATCAATGACTGAGTTGAGGCTGGGTTTCTTGTTCGCTCCAGTTAAAAAGGTCAGTATTCATCTTTGTCTATTGTCTTAGTCAGCTTTCCCCTGCAGAGCCTTCTTGTAACCACTACAGCATTTTCTTGGCTTATGAACATGCAGTTTTATATCAAAGGGTTTATTTTCCTTCTGTAAATGAGTTGCAGTAAGGCAAGGGTGAACGAAGGTGTCAGTTTAAATAGCTGCTTGGTAATTTATTTACCTCATGCAGGGCTGGATTCAAAAATCTTTGTGACCTTACTTTACTGGCACCATATTTTATAGAACCTTATTGAAAGTTCACACTGTATTGTCAGTGTTTATAGTCTCTTTGCTGCCTAATGGCACAACAAATCAATTGATTAATGACAGAAAGCGTGTAAGCCTATAACATTACATTACCTGAATGAAGGTGTATTTATTACAGGTTTGAGGATACAGCCCACTACTTAATATATTTGGTTCTCTAAAATAAAAATAATCGCTTACACTGTAATAATTAAGAAGGTGGCACTGCTCACCATAGAGACAAATTATCCCACTTGTGAGGAACGATTATTTACAAATGTTTGCTGTGGCCTTCCCCAACTGTGGCATGCAGATAATGGACACCATTGTAATGCCTGTACAAATCCATTATATTTCAGGGATGTGATCTGGCATTACTCCTTGTAAGAAGAGAGTTTTAGAGTGTGTTTTGGCTCCTGTTCATTAATTAATACAAATGTCACTCTTTCCTGTATTACAAGGTAAAAACTTTAAGAAACTAAGTCAAGTAGACAGACGTTTTCGCTAGAAGTTTTACAGTACCTCAGAATTCTGATTGAGGAATTTTAGGTTGTGGATGATACTTTAGGGGTATGTATGTCCCGGCGACAGAAAATGTTTTTTTTTAATGATATATCTTGAGAATTGCTCATTCATGTGTGACATTCCTTCGCACAATATCAGATTCACTATAGTTCATGGTATCCGTATAATAGCTGATTAGTTGGGCAGAGTAAGAATAGGTAAAATCATAGTAAAGAGCAGGCAAGCAAGGCGAATCCCTGGCATGCATAGTAAAGCATTCTAAAAACCAAGGCAGCTCGATATAGTGAATGTGCTGGGTACTATCTAAGTTACAGTAGTATGGCACAGTAGACGTTTTCTGTAAACACTGCTGTGATATATTTATTTTCTGTAAGTTTTTTTTTTTTTTTTCCTGTGCCGAATATTTAAAAGAAAAACCTATTTTATAGCATTAGTATGTGAAATGATTGTTTGAATGTGCAGATTTAAGTAACAAATCTCAATAGGATGTTTGTAAAAGGCAAGGCACTCCCCATACTGTATCTGTATCTGAATTGACAATTGTGGCATTCAAAGGAATTTTTGTATTTTTTATATACCTGAAGCAGTCAGGTTAGTACTTTACATGAGAACTAGGCAAATAAACAGGTGTCTATTCTGATGCCATAGAAAATGCATGCATATGAATAGGTAGTTTGCATGGAAAAAAAACTAAGAAGACCAATTTCAATATGTAAAATAACTTTACATTTTAAAAATAGTTTTTAAAAAAGAAAAAAAAACTTGAACTGGTTTTATTTTTTTAAATTAAGTTTTTTTTTTAGAGATCTTTCAATACAAAAGTAAAATAAAAATAAAGTAACATCATAAACTGTATTGGGAAACAAACATATTTTAAAGGTTGGCCTGAGAAAAACTCCATTGTACTCAACGAAACTGGAGACTGCAGTTAGTAAAGCACAAGCATCTGGTCATTTGAATGCAAGGAAGAAATTCCAAAATTAGACCTGGCAAAAAAAATTGGGCTTTTGAATATTCAAATTTACTCAATGAGATATACTTGTATACATCTAGGTACTCCACACACCTGAGGGCACTGAATTATTCATACTGAAAACAGCAACTACTGTGCAATAAAGAAAGATACACATCAAGATTTCAGTCATTGAAGCTGAGCCCTCTATCAAAGTCTGTCCGATCTGATGTCTTACCCATCATGACTGAAACTGACTGGATGCTACAGTATTTGCATATCAGACAAGTCGTTCATATGATTGGCAGCCTGGCATTTGCATTGATGTTTATTTTGTTTGTTTTTATGAGAATGATGTGACTTTTATTTCATGACCTCCGGTGGCATGGTGGTGTAAGCTTTCAAATTCTCTTTGGAAATCAATTTATTCACAATGATGGGTAACCTCTCCCTCGAAGGAAATCAATTCCATTTTCTATTAAATAACAATCCAGGCAGTTATTTTGGACAGGAGGTCAAAATCAAGATCTGTCTATGAATTCCCTATTGGTGTTTGTGCTGCCTTCCATTCAGTCAATACAGCAATAGCTACCAAGATATCAGCGACAACCAATCCATCACACTGCTTATTAGTCAGCAGCCCTGGTTATGCTTGAAAACTGTCTTGCATTGGTTATTCCTTCTAGTAGTGTTCATCTGGCTCTGCTAATTTGCTCCTGTGCTGATGTCCCATCCTTTCAGCAACTGTCTTCCTTTTGCTTTGCTGCGGTGGATTCATACATATATACCTGTTGCATATAACACTGGACGCAGATATAATTACTAGAGGTTATGGGCCATTTTTTGGCAGTTATCTTAACTTGAAGCAACCCAGCTAAAGGCGAATATGTAGAGTGATCTTGAATTTTACTTCGGGGGTTTCTAGTTCTGCATGTTCTGTGCCTATAATATCACTGAGTGGTTATGCTTCATAAAGGGTGTGTTGAGCTGGGATTGAAGAGGCTCTGACCCTAAAGGTGGTCCTTTATGTCACATGGGGCAGAACTAACCTTATTTAGTAGATTCAATTACCGTGTAGTTTAAATAGATTTAAAGGCAACATCTTCCCCCGAGTTTTCACAAGGCAGTGGCACCCTTAGTAATGAGACTTTACGTCCACACAAATAAACAATCAGTTTACACACAAATATCCTCCTCACAAGGAATTGAGAGGGTTATGGACCAGTTTATCTTTTACTCTCTGTAGGCTTGTCTGTTTAAAAATATTCATAATTTGAATTGCTTAAATTGATTGGGCTTGGAGTTTTTTTTTTTTTTTTGTAAGACACTTTTTTTAGATCTTATAAAGCAAATACAATTTGCATTACAGACACATACAGAAGCAAAGCAGATCATGACAAGTTAAAAGCAGCACTTGTGTAAATCTGATTTGCACCAATCCCTGCATCAGATGTATCTTTAAATTATAAATGGAATAAAAATGAATTGATGGTGGTAGAAATGCATCTTCATACTTCATCAGTGCATTTAATTTAAGAAGGCGTTCTGAAGTTCTCATTAGAATTCATCATATTCAAATTAAACTACTTCAGAAGATTTGGCAGCACAAAGGTTATCATTAACAAATAGCAAAAGCAACACAGGGCCCAATATTGGCCCATGAAGACAACCAGAAATTACAGGATACCATTTGGCAGATTGGCCTTTAACCAGATCCTGCTGTTTTTGTTGTACAAACAAGCCTTGGTCCATTCCAACAGCCAAAAGTCTTGTGGAGAAGTAATTTATGCAGCACACTATCAAAAGCCTTCAAGAAATCAAGATTCACTGTACAAACTTGACTACATATATGCAACGAATGGTGAATGGTTTTATAATCTTTTGTTTACTGAGGCCAAATTATTGGCATTGTTTAGTACGTCTAGATGTGATTGATAAGACTTTTCTAAAGGTCAATATTAAACACATTATAGTTGGACACCAATATCCCAGGAATAATTGCAGATGTGCAGAGGCCTGTTATATGTTATAAATACATTACACAATTAACTATTTAAAAAAATATCCCTATTTGGGGATTTCTAATGTTTGATATTTGCGTATCTGCAGCTGCACTGTCTTGCTTTCCTCAGTTTGTTGTACCTCAAGTTTGAATCTTATACCATGTTTCCATGAACCATGTAACCCGGGTACGTGCTTGAGTTGCCCCCACACACCTCCGTTTCCATGTTTTTAAATTACTCGCGTTGGCTCCCAATTCGGGCTGGAGCCCCAATTCTCTGGTCCGCTTACACTCGTCGGGCTAGCCTGAATTCTAAAGTCTGAATTTGGGCTGGGAGGAAATTACATCACTAAATGTCAATCAAAAATGTTGTAGGGGGTGGGAACATACCGTACGGGACATTTTGGCTGGTATTAAAATCAGCAGATTTGCTTCCTTGTGGGATTTTGACTGTTTTTGAATTGCCATTTTTCACTTAGCACGGTCACAAGAAAAATGCAATGCAGTTTAGCATTTATACTTTTAATTCCAAAAAGATTCAAATAAATGTTTACTTAATGTTTTAGCAGACAGATTTCATGATCTCATTTACAGTACTTCGTTATACTACGATGTCTCTGCAGCAATTTGGAGAACAACAAGAAAGGCATTCTAATCAGTTAGACTAGCAAGCACTGGTAAAATCAGCTCTGTTTTATATGGTGCAGAACTCATTTATTTTAGCGTTTTGTTTATGGACTTTGCGATACCTGCACGGTGAGTGTCTTCAGTAATAGTCGTATCTACAACGTATCGACAATAACAATCAACCATTTTGTTCTAGACTTTCTAACAAGTCTGGCATAAACAATTTTGGCTGTTACTTAATTAAACCCTTGTAAAAAAAAAAAAAAAAAACTCGAGTTGGCTGTCCATGGAAACGAGGTATTGGTGATGTCAGTGGGCCTTTGACGCCAGAGTAAACCAGATTAAATCATTGTCTTTATTTTCACAGTTTGTAAAATCATGTTGGCATATTGTATGGGGTTGTGGCATCGCAAAGGTTGTGATGTGGCTGGGATATCTAATTACTGTAGCAAGCTTGGTGCAGCCTCGGCACACGCTAGTCATACAGTGATTGGATGGAGCCTATGTCGATGAAGTGCTCTCACAGGGTTGGTTTGTTTCAAACACAGGTAGTTTGTTTCAGGTGACATATCGGGATACAAAAGCGAGGTTAGTGTGAGTAATCCAAAGTGAGCAAAAGCAGCAGGGTTGCTATGATTTAATAGTGTCACAGCATTTTTAAACACACTCGTACATTATAAAAAATAGGTAACTATGGTGAAGCATAATAAATGCATAATACAAGCCTGGAAAAAGCATGGGAACCTGAAAAATATATTGGCGTTAGCAGTATTTAGCCCCCTTAGTCCTTATAATGAAGATATTCATTTCAGGCTCCTTTCAGTAACATTAGCAGAAGTTAGAAACTTGAATGCCTAGCAACCCAAAGAGATCCTAACATGGAGTGGAAAGGAAGTGATTTTTATGTAATCATTCACTTCTACAAAGGCTGTTGTCAGGTAGACATAGAAAACCCAGCTGTTTATTTAAAACGGAGTTTCAGTCTTGGGAAAAAATCCCACGGAATCCTATTCAGCTCAGGCTATAAGTCATTTTCTTCTTTAAATCAGGCTGCTAACAAACACTATGTTTAAAAAAATAAAAAAGATAGGCAATTAAAACACAGGACTGTTATTGTAACATTTGTGAGTTTTTGTACAGTTTCAACAATTAATGTGTCCACCTGTAGAGTCTAGCATACTAGAACCACAAGTGCACAAAACTGGGGACAGCTTTGTGGAATGCCTTCTGAGAAAAGCGATGGGTTGACACCAGGAACTTCTGAGATTAAATCTTGTTCTGTATTTACATTCTAGGATAGACCTGCTTTAGGCAGATATCAATGATTTGTGACTGAGTGTAACAAACATGCCATTTGAATGAAATAGCCGTTGATAATGTTTTTATGACCTTCCAGATATTGTCGTCTTATATGGGATCAAAGAATCAGTCGTGTTATTCCAAAAGGGATGCTGTGTACTTTTAACGTAGGTGTCGAGGTATAATTCTCCTTAGTAGTAGTTTTATAATAACAGTTTGTTCACCTGAATGAAGCATCTCCCTGCTCAAATCTCTAAAAATTAAAACAGATTTGAGAGATAATCATTCCCGTGTGTTGGAAGGAGTTAGTTATCCTGTTTTTGGCTCTTCATTTTTAAACAGCCTGTATTCAGCCAGAGCAGTCCAGGCATGGCTAAACAGAGCGCCCTGAACAGCTAAATTCCTGCTGGACACCATCAATGTGAGTTATAGTGGGCAGAATGGGAGAGTTGAGAGTAGTTGTGTGTGAAATAAAAGGGCATAAATGAACATTAGCGTAGAAAGGGTGGCCTGAGAGTAAAGCAGGTTTGTGTTTGTAGGTCAGAAGTGTTGCCCTGGAAACCATCTGAGTGAAGCAAATACTGCAAGTTGTCAATTGTTCTCCAGCAAATAAGATTAGTGGCTCAATGGTTATGTGGGACCATTTTAAAGGAAAATGACGCATTTGTCTCTGCCTTTCTGCTGGCCTATTTTAAAGAATATATTTAAAATCTTATATTAAGGAAGTATGAACTCAGCTTTGTTGTTGTGTTGTTATGCATGTACTCCCAATGGCATGATGTCTTACATTTTAGGTGATTTCGTATTTGCAGTGCTGTTCATAAGCTCTCAACATCAGCTTATGGGATGTTTGCCTGAGAGCTCACAGCATTTCCTGGTTGACAAGTAAACAGAAACGTTGGCTACAGAACAGCATCATTCATGCAACTGTGGATCACTTAAAGAATGAATTGTCCATTCTTTAATTTAGCATGAGATTTCTCAAACCAGTCGTAGTACTGAGGCAAATTGATAGTGACATCTTCAAGGCTCTTAAAAGTGCAGTACATTAAGTATCCCAGGATGTAGCTCAAATTATATTGGAAAAGTATTTTATTCATTTAAACAAATACTTCCCTTAATGTTCGGTACCCACACCTGCGTTGATAAAACAGGTGTGTACCTAATCTGCTAAGCATCTGCCCCAAGTAAAGAAAGCAAGGTTTTGCATGCAGCCCTACTGTGTTGGAACTGCTTCCAATTACACTGAATTTCTCAATCTGTTCATGGTTCTAGTGCGAATGGTGGGGAGTGAGTATATCTCCAAAACCTGAACATTTCTGCCAACTACATTTTTATTGTATTTGTAAATCGGCATTAACAGAGCAATACTAGCCAGTGCCAAGAGGGGGAGCCAAGTGTCTATGTAGAAATAGATTTTCATAATTTAATATACAGCAGCTCACTATTATGTAAAGATAAAATGTGCACATCTAGGTGTAAACATTAAGGGCTAAATATTTGCTCAAAATCGTCATTAGCAAAGAAACAAAAAATTCAGAAAGGAAAAACACACCCATAAAATTACCAAACCAGAAATAAACAACTAAGAGTTTTACTTCAGGGGCTTAAATGGAGTGTTACACTTTTCATATGCATTATGGATGTTTAATTGGTGTGTGTTTTTCATTCAGAAAAAAATTGCAAAATGATGATTTGGCTTAAATAGCTTCTAGCCCTGAGTTTCTGGATGAATTTGTCTTTCAATGTGTAGAAATAATACCTTGTTCCAAGTGTAGAATGTGACTCCAAGTCAGGTTGTGTTGTTGTGGCTGATAGAATTTACTTTCATAACAGCAGTAGTATGAAGGATTGTAAGAAACCCTCTTCAGTAAATCTTTTATATTGCTTGTTTGCTGGGTGACTTGCATTGAATGCAAATGGAGAGCTGTGTTAGCTAGCAAGTTGAGGTTCAGATGGGGTTTTGTTGTTGTTTTGTTTTCATTGTGTCTAAATGCTTTTTGAGTGCCCCAATCTTCATGTGAGATATAATCTGGAATGTACAGATTTTTATGTCACTAATATTTCTTTAAAACGTATCCAAGTGTACATATATTTGTATTTTAGTATTTTAGAGACACAGTAATTCATAACTCATGTATTACTGTAGATCATTTACAAAGTTAGGGTGCATACTGTATTGTTAGCATTTCATATTAGCGAAAATCTGCCCTCTGCTGACTGGCCAATGTATAACACTGTAGAATATGAGAAACCTTTGTGAAAAATATGTTTTGAAATATAGATATATTTGCATTTCTAATTGTTTGAAGGTTATAGTGTCCCATCAGAAGTTGGTATTTTGGTGAACAATAAATATTTGGTAATGATTAGTTTGGTATCTGTTTTCCCCACAGCAGGCAATATGTGTGCCAGTGGAGAGAAATAGCCTGCAATGGGGGCAGTAGTAGGGGTGAGGCCAGCTAGTTGTGCCTGTCCAGTTGAGATTGCAATAATGGGGTGAGGTCAGCCATGGGAAGCCCAAGCATGCCATACAGTATGTGACACCTGCTAATGGGAAAGGACAGGATGCTAGATTGTCATGCAACAGGAACTTTGTTTTTCACAATACGTTGTAAGAGTAAAATTGATGGTTTACTGTTTGTTAAATCGTTGACAGATGTGAACAGCATCGAACCTTGATAATCTAGATTTTTCTTTATGTATACATGCATATGTAAAATTGCACCTCTTTATTGTCCCTAGGTTTGGGTGGATGCAGGGACACAGATCTTCTTCTCCTATGCTATCTGTCTTGGTTGTCTGACTGCTTTGGGAAGTTATAACAGCTATAACAATAACTGCTACAGGTAAAGTAGTTTGCATAGCCAATGTGAAATGCTCTAATTGAATTCAGTTGTAATTAGGTGAATATGTATTTATGGTATGTGTGGGTATTCATAGTACAATTCAGATCCACATGGTGGTGCTATGTTCCATGCAAAAATACACTAGAAGTATGTGTAAATAAAATAAAAATAGGTTTTAGCATACCCCCAATTGTGATCCAATTAGTTTACATAAATATCCTGTGTTATACTGTAGTGTTCATAATACTGTATTCAATCTAATCCTTTTCAAAAGACAATACAGATCTTCATTATTGTAGTTGTGATGTAACATGTGGTTCATTTTTTTTTAGGGATTGTGTTATGCTGTGCTGTCTAAACAGTGGCACGAGTTTTATTGCTGGTTTTGCCATTTTCTCAGTCTTGGGATTTATGGCTTTAGAACAAAATGTTCCCATAGAGGCAGTAGCAGAATCGGGTGAGTGACAAAAGAAAGACGTGCCAGCAGTGTGATGTGGGGAGGAATTGGACTTCCATAGAGGCAACTGTTATTATATTATTGTGTATTTGGACATACTCTCTATTGGTCACCTCACTCACTGTCATCTGTATGCATTTGCCTACATGTCATGCTGTGTATATTTTAACTAATGTAAAAGTAAATCTACATAAATAATGTAACAGTTTTTATTTTTGCCTATACCCACAGTTTGTGAACAAAATTCTAACAAAATAAACAATCAAATTCAAATTGCTTGACCAAATATTAAGCGTGGTTTAAATCTGAAACATTTCCATGTGCTGATATAGCACAAATATTTGAACCGTTTTCTTCCTATCACTTAAGCACTGTTACGTAAATCCCTTCCATAAAAGCTATGGCAGCAGAAAACATTCACATGTCACCATAGCAACCAGTTATGAGATGCTTAGTTGTATAATCTTAAGGTGGGTCTACTGGGTCTTGCACAGAGAACATACATTATTTAAGGCACATTCAGCTTTTAAACATAACCTCTTGTTTAACATTCTCTCCTCATTGATTCATTAATAGTTTTAATCATGAATTCAGGAGGAGGTTGACTAAATATATTGAGAGACACATACAGGTATTTCTGTTACTGTTTAACAGGGAATGCTGCAAAATATGGTTTTAGAACCTTTAATAGACTTTTGAATAGATTTACCATAAAAATCAGTGTATAAATCGCACCGGTGTATAAGACCCCCCTCCCCACTCCCTGCCTTTTTGAGACAACAATTTCAGGAAAAAGCCTATAGGTCACACTGGTGTATAAGTCCCCCTTTAGGACCCCTAAAATACCTAGACTTATACAAAGGTTTTACAGTTGTTCATTACAAAATTAATTACATTTGACCTACAGTTGTATAACTGCTTTGAAAATCGCTCCTGGGATAAATATGTGAAACAACTGGGGTATTTTATGAAATATTGTTTTGTGGTTGTTGTTATGGGATTCTGTACTGCATGTGATGCATGTAGATCTCAATAACCAACTTGTTTAAGGCACTGACACCTGTAATGTGTAATTCTTTTATTCTTGGTGAGATATGCTGCTAAAACACCTGGGCTATATTCTTTGACCGGTTCTTTACAAGCGTCCATACGTTGTCCATAATTTCAGCATGTGAAGGACATTTTGAACGCTCTCAAGAAAACGTTTTCAATTCTGTTCCCCATCATTTCCATTGGTAGTCAATTTAGCGTGAGAAGTTCATGCTCACAGTTCCTTCTGTGCCAGGTCACTTTGCTTAAATCTCAGTCCTAGGCCTGTCAATTCATTTTTGTTTTCAGGTCCTGGGCTGGCTTTCATTGCTTATCCAAAAGCTGTCACAATGATGCCTTTGTCACCCCTATGGGCTGGATTGTTCTTCATGATGCTCATCTTCCTTGGGCTGGATAGCCAGGTATAAAAATAAATATACATAATGCAATTTATTACAGAGCATGATTTTTGCATCTCTAGAATTGGACCCATCATAGTTTATTCTGAAGTTAGATCAATACCCATTTAAAAGAAGGAACACAATGATATGATACTGCTCAGTATTTCTTGTGTGTAACACTTGTTTCTCTCCTGGATTTCTGTGATTTGCAGTTCGTCTGTGTTGAAAGTTTAGTGACTGCAGTAATGGATATGTATCCAAAGACTTTCAGAAGAGGTTACAGAAGAGAGCTCCTGATTCTTGCACTTTCAATATTCTCCTACTTCATTGGGCTCATAATGTTGACAGAGGTAAAAAAAAAAAAAGAAAAATGTGTTTTATATAAAGGTGGGGATTTTCCGACATCATTTTCTATGACCTACAGCTATGGCTAGATAACAGCAATAGAGTCCTCCTGGGCTGGTACATGGGCTACAGTAGGAAGGTGACATTTCAAACTGGGTAGAAAACCGTATGGATACATCTTGTTTAGTTCAATGGGCTGTCAGTGCTTGGTACTGTATGTTAAAGGGTTAAAACAAGCATGAAACATTGAAAGGATAAAAGGTTGTATATCTATTCTGTGTGCAGTTACATTCAAATGTATTACATGCATCAGCTGCTAGATACTTCATGCTTCACGGCATATAGGCGATGCATATATATTTAGTGCTTCTTGACTATGCAAATGGATGAAAGGTGTAGGGATAAATGCATGACCTTAGTTTAGTATTCATTGCACACACCAGTGAGAAATGAGTCATAAGTCAAGACCCTTCATTTCATGTGAAATTAATGAATGTGCAAATCTAGCTGGATATGTAAGAATTTAAACTATTAGTCAAGGTGCTATGGGTTTCAGCAAACAGCTTTTAGACAGCATTTCAGTATTTGTCATAAATAAATGCGGAGGTCAATTTCAATGATTTCCACAACAGCAGATCTTACAGCAGGTATTAAACGTGTTCATCTCCAGCAAAGTATCTTAGTGAATGTAGTGAAAACTCCAGTAGGATTAATATTGAGTTAAAGGGTGGCCGTATGTGGGACTTCTGCTGTTAAGATTATTCAAATTGACCTCTTAAGGGTTATGGGCTATACAACTGAGTATCCAAACTGCTCTTCATTATGTTTATTTCTGTTTGTATTGGCTATTAAATCAGCTTTGGCATTAATGAATTATGTTTTCAATGTGCTTTGTAATCTGTCTATGAAATGAGCAAGATGAAGGCTACAGCTACTGTAGGACTGGATTTTCATTTTAACTGAGGCTTAAGCCAGGCAGGAACGTGTCTGAAAGCCATTATATTTACATTTAAGATAACGCTTGTTTGTTAACCACAGTGGGGTTTAGGCTTGACGACTGATATCATTTAAACCATCAGAACACAAACATGTCATTTTAAAATCATTTTAAGTAGTTATTGACTTAGTTCTTTGGTATTAGGTATTATTCAGAGTTTGGCGATGTTTGCAAAGTTCAAAGGTTATGATTAGGGCTTCTGATTTTCGATTTTAACTGATAAAACCGATAAAACACCCCTGATACAAAAATGATTAAATCGGTGTATATCAATAAACACTGGAAAAAACACTGGAAATGGTTCCTCAATTCACATTGACTTTACCCCTTTCCATGTGAAATAAATAAATAAAATACCCTTCCTGACTTGTATCTCGCTTTGACTTGTTCTGAATACTTTAAACCCACCCCAACTACTGAGTGGCAGCACATTCCTACATTTCTGTTGGAGGATTGTACACACTTGCAAGATTTAAAACAAGATTACAATTAGAAACAAAGGATTGATCTTGCTGGCGAGATTTAAAGCTATATTACAGTTCAATAGGGAGTATTTACACGCTCACAGGATTGTAAATTGTGGCAAAATGCCTGAACACACAAAAACCCCAGAAGCATATGCCTGTGGCCTTAATCATTTCCTTGTGGAAGACAGCAAAGGAAAGAAAGCACAATTGAAGTGTGCAAGCACTGTTGAGTTACTACACATATTATTGTTTTCAGTAACCGAAAACAATAATTTCATACAGTATCTAAAAAGTGAAAGTCCTGAAAAAAACGATTTATATAAAATTGAAAACTCGCTAGAAATAAGCAATAAACCCAAAAAACAAAAGCCCTAATTATGATGTATCTAATGCCAGTTTCTTTTGACAGGGTGGGATGTATGTTTTCCAGTTATTTGACTCCTATGCTGCCAGTGGAATGTGTCTTCTGTTTGTGGCGATTTTCGAGTCAATCTGTATAGGGTGGGTTTATGGTAAGGAATAGTTTTCACTGCTATTTTTTTCCCTTGTATAATTATGTAATTGTTAATGATATGCAAATTGCCGTTTCCTGTTTGCTAATCGGTTGCTTTATTTACAGGCAGTGATAGATTCTCTGACAACATTGAAGATATGATTGGGTACAGGCCATTAAAATTAATCAAATTCTGCTGGATGTTTCTAACCCCAGGCATCTGTATAGTAAGGTTTTTTTTTATTATTATTATATAATTATTAATCATGTTATTAGATTTTCCTTCAATATCCTTGTCATTCTTTGGGTCTATTTTTTAAATGATGAGAACTGTAATGGTTCTAAATACCGCCTGTTAAACTGTCCTCTTGTTTGTCTTTGTGTTGTATTTAGTGATGTTAAAAAGATTAAATCATTCCTGGGGCAGTCATTATTTTATTAAATCAATGTTTATGTTAATAAAATGGATACTACTTGTCTGTGTACTATAGGTGAAGGCTTATTCAAAATGTAATGTGTTCTCTGAGTTCTCTTGTATAGCTTCTAATGCACATGTTTGTATTTATTTTAGAGCATCTTCCTGTTTTACTTGATAAAGTATAAGCCCCTGAAATATAATAACGTCTATGTGTATCCTGATTGGGGAATGGGATAGGCTGGATGATGGCTCTTTCCTCCATGATTTGCATTCGGTCGGGCTTTTAATTCAAATATTGCGAACAGAAGGAACCTTTTCAGAGGTAAGGGGGTTATTTGTATACACGGTCCGTACTCCAGTTTAACTAAACTTATATATTGTTGACTTTGGAAAATGTGATGTACAGTATTACAAAAATCATATTCCATCTTACAACCAATGCCTAACCAAAACTGTAAACATGCTTAGCTGATGTTAGATAATTAACCAGGCAGCAGTTGATTTATTTTGGAGGAAAGAACAAAATTAGACAGAAAGTCCAAGTCCCAGTAGGTCACAGAATCCCATCGCTGAGGCCTCAAGTGCAGGCAGAGCACAAAGTGGAAGCACAAAAGACTATTTATGGAAGTCCTAAACTGGGCTTCATAATTTATATTCAGAGCAAGACTCAGTGAGAGAGATGTTGTAGAGTACAAGGAACTCATCACATTTTGAGTAAACAAAGTGTAACATTGTATGCCTGGGGTATAAAAGGAGACACAATTGAAAGTCTTTAAAGAGCTAAGAAAGAGTTTCCTCTTCCCCTTCCCTTTCTTTCAATCGTTCGGTGACTGGGAGCTGAGTGAGTCTCCCAAGAGCAGTACAAAAGTAATGTTATATATAAAACTACATCTGAAAGAATGCTCAATTAGGACTGAGGTAATCGCACCAATTCTCACAAGTTTGCTTGAAGCTCTTCATAGAAACCCAAACTGTTCTCGTTCTATTTTCAGAGAATTAAAAACTGACCACAGCCAATCCAGATCTGAAGATGCGAGGTAAGCTAGGCGGAAGCTCATTGTCCTATGCAGTTAATGACTGTGATGCCAAACTCAGAGGAGAAGGAAATATCTCAGCAATCACGGAAAAAGAAACACACTTTTAAGCAAAAAAAAAAAAAGCAAAAAAAAAACTTTGTTTTGTAAAAATTATAATAAATAATATTCCATTTAATTATAGAATCGCTTGTTTTGCACAAACTCAGTTAACAAGTTCATTTTTAAGTATGCATTATAATTAAGAAGATGACTTTTTATTAATTGTAAAAGTAACCAACTATAAACTGTACTTGAGATAAGTGACTTCTTGTAATATTGTAATACTAGTAAATGTTTACTGTTAGAATGATGCCAATGTACAATGTGCTGTAAAACTTTTATCCTTGAAAAAGTGTTTGTATAGATATGTTTCTAATTGTAGATGTCTTCAGACCATTCCAAATATGAATGTATGTCTATGGGGTGAGAGGGGCTAAGTTTCCTGTCTACTTTGCTGTAACGGGTTTCTAAAATGCAAGTTTAATTCCAGGGTACTTTATTGTCCCTGATGTTTTTAACTGTTGAAATGAAGCACCCTGTTTTCACTGTTTGCTACTTACTCAGCAGGGCGAGTTTGGAAAGCACTATTTTTCCTAGATATTTTATAAGACCGCTAACTCAGAACTCATACCACATGATTAAACTGAGTTTAATCAAAGTTGACTGATATATACCCAGTTTTGGTTTCTGTATGATATTTCAAGAGACATTAATTGTGTATACTTACTATATAGCTATACTAGTCTTAGCTTGTCTACATGATTTTATTCAGGGGAAATCCTTGCTCTTTTGCATCAGGTTAGTGTGGCTGATATTGAGAACAGCACCAAGCACTTAATACAGTTATATTTAGAGTGTAACAAAACCTGGCAGCTTTGAAGGGTACCCTAAGAACAGCCATAGCTTTTCCACTGCTGCTACAGTATGGTGAATTTACTAGGAACTCTGTACACATACATAGCCCTTTGGCATGGTCTTCATAGTCATGTATTATTACTAATGCTTGTGCTTGTACATTTGCACATTTAATACTGGTTTAACAACTTTATTTTTTAAGTTTTTTTTTTTTTAAGTTTACTTCTAATGTTTGTGTACCTATTTCTGAGATAAAAAAAAGTGAAAAATCATGTTTCTCTGAAGACTTTTGATATACAGTAGTCCTTTTGAAGTTTTAGCAGTATATTGAGAAGTTTGTACTGTATGTATTGTTTTACACA
>JAGXEW010000964.1:0-38027 GCA_030684275.1 Acipenser oxyrinchus oxyrinchus | reverse complement strand
ATGTATGCAGAGTTTAGAATGTTTATTCAAATAATTGAGTGTCAGCAACTGCAAATTATATGTGCATATTTAAGATGAATCACTAACATAACAAATGTGTGTGTTAGCAAAGGAATTCTGTATGGAGAATTAAGAAATGTGTGTGAAGCATATGAATAGTTTTGTGTTAACAGTTTTTATTATAAAAATATATATTTGTCCATATTCAGATCAGATACAAAACCAATGAATATTTGGTGAAAATATTACAGAAACCAATTTCTAGAAGAAGCATAGGTCAAAAATCTCATACACATTTGGAAATGAGAATCCGGTGTGGGGACAGTTCAGAGGTGGGCTTCCCACCAACACGTGTGTTTATGACTTCAATAAGAAGCTCAGCTACTCGGATGCTGGGGCTTACTATTGTGCAGTGGTGGCATGTGAGGAGGTCATTATTGGAAATGGAACTGAGGTGGACTTTGCAGTGAGATTTTCAATGTTCCTTTCCTTGAAAGAGTATAATGTTATTGCAATGAAAGATCTGTTGAAAACAGATGCATGGGCCATTGCTCAGAAAAGGACGACATTTCACATGGAGGAAAAGATGCTGGGTTTTATTTTTATGGGAAAGCTGCTGCTGCAAGAAATATTATAATTGTTGTATGCATTCTGTCTTTTACACAGATAGAAATCCAAACAGTACCACCCTAGTCGTCTGTTCTTTGGCTGCAACATCCATTTTGCTTTTGATTTTAATTGCTGCCCTTCTGTGCACAAGAACCAGGGCAAGGCAGTGCAAACCTTGTGCAGGTAAGATGATTTCATGTGGAAGAAACTATATGCATTTGGAAGCTTTTAATGTTGTATTCTATTACAGTACCCCAGTTGCTTGCACTGAATATCTTACATTGTAGCTTTTGTAGAAAATAACACTAGCAAATATAGGAGAGCACTATTTATACAGTACATTATTAAATAGATACCTCCCTGGCAATGTACATACCACAGACACAGATACTGATAGACTTAGGAGAGCACTTTTCATACAGTACATTATTAAATAGATCCCTCCGTGGCAATGTACATACCACAGACACAGATACTGATAGACTTAGGAGAGTGCTATTTATACAGTACATTATTAAATAGATCCTCCTGCAACGTACATACCACAGACACAGATACTGATAGACTCGCCTGTGTTGATAGAATTTACTCAGAGCAGTATTTAGATGCACCACTATTTGTATTATATAAAAAGGCACATAAGTTGTAGATTCTTCCAAACATTTTGTCTGCAGCATGCCATGCTAACAAGATTTAGTTCAGTGAAAGCATGGTAAGGATAAGGGAATGCCATCAGAGGTTTCACTGCACTGTTAAGCATTGTAAAAAGACAGCAAGATTAACTGCAAATTTGTGTCAGTTTTTTGTTTAGCATGGGAAAACTACAAAGAAGTATGTAATTCAATATGTTAAGGTAACATTATTCAGCAGGTTTCATTCGACTTCATGAAGCAAAATGAGTTCATTCTATTGGGTGATGCAGAACTGGCCATAGCTATAGATGGGCCGAATGGCCCCCTTTTGTAAATACTCTTATTCTCTTATGATATTATTATTTGTTTATTTAGCAGACACCTTTATCCAAGGCAACTTACAGAGACTAGGGTGTGTGAACTGTGCATCAGCTGCAGAGTCACTTACAACTACATCACACCCGAAAGCCATTGAGTCAGTGGCTGAGGTGGGATTTGAAGCGGGGACCTCATGGTTACAAGCCCTTTTCTTTAACCACTGGACCACACAGCCTTTTCTTTAACAACTGGACCACACAGCCACATTCTTCACTGAAGTTCAGGAGCATGATGTCTGATTATCAGTTCATGTACCTGTTAGTTTCACACCTTTAATAATGATATGAAAAGATGAGTAAGAGCACTGCTGCTAATTTGTATTCTCTTCCTCTGTCCTTCCTTGCTGTGTTCTTAGGAAATGTTGCTGCACAAGCTGCTCAGACAAATGCAGACTCCACCAATGACCAGGTAAGGCTTTCTTGGCAATGAAGTTTGTGGAGAAAAATACAAAGTAATGTTATAGCTTATATGATCCGATTTATTTTGTATTTAAAAAGGGTATGATCCTTATCCTACGACCACTACTACTACGACTACATACTACTACTACTAATAATAATAATAATAATAATAATAATAATAATAATAATAATAATATTTGTAGTAGCACTCTAACAACTCCCTGCTTAGATATGCATGTCCAGTGCTACAGTAAAAATACATCTTTTATATATACATTTATATTTTTAGTTAAACTATAATTAGGTATGTGAATCCATGCATTGTTTTGTTTCATACAGTTTGAGGTATGAAATGAAAATATCCAAACTTACTTAAGTGATCACATGGTCCAAGAGGACCAACATTAATGACCAGAAATCAGAGCTGTGCAAGCTGGGAAAAGTTCTCACCCTGTACATTTCTACACAAAGCAGAAACAAAAACATCCACGCAGCAAACTGTACACACAGTGCACTGATGGAACTAGAATTGGACTATAAAAGCTGATCCATAATGGCCTCTTTTGCAGAATCAGCAAATGCTGGATTACGCTGCCTTGGATTTCGATCAGAGAAGAAATAAACCTGGAAAAAGAAGAGAGCCATGAATAAAGAAAGTGTGTACGCTGAAGTGCGAGTGCAGCAGCGGGAATAACAATTCTGTCCACACTGTTTCCAAACACAGGCTGCAAAGAATATATACAAATGCAATTGTAATACACGTTAATTACAGATACCATGGGCTGTATAGTTAGCTGGAATGGCAGATTAGGAACCTAACAGAAATAGGTAACACTTTACATAGAGTGTGTCTAATTACTGTGTATTTACATAGTAGTTACATTGATGTTATATAAACCTAACCTAACCGCTGATACAATTGTGTGTGTGTATATATATATATATATATATATATATATATAGAAAATGATTTAATTGTAATCATGTGTAAGTACACATGCACTTACTAAGTAGCAACTATGCAAATACACAGTAATTAGCGATGCTTAATGTAGTTCTCAGTCAGGCTGGGTTACAGTATTGTATTCCCATATCTCATATTGTTAGAACATTGTTTAATTTGACTCCATATCAATACATAGTCATGTTTTATATATATACTTGCAACTGCATGGGAAACTTTTTATTCAACTTTGACACAATATCTGTGACTGCTTTGTTTTAGTAGTTCTTTTTGTTTAATATGGTTTAACTACAGTTTGGTTGTATGGATTTTTATCATTAAGGGCTAGTTTCAACGATGCTGATAGGCACTAATCATGGACTACCTAATGTTATTGTAGGTAAGGTAGACCAGGATTAGTGCTAATCTGGGTCTGTGAAGCCAGTCAGAAGTGATCATTATATTATATAATGGTCGAAATTGTTAGTCCAATCAGAAGGGTTGAAATATCAATAGGTAAGGTGTCTATGGTCTTTTGTCTGTCAGCCAGTGTCATAAACTGCTTACACATTCTAATACATCTCTCCAGAATACATTCTCAACACATCTGTCTGTATTTTGAATGAGGGCTCCAATAAATACATTTAAAAATATAAGATGTATTTAACTCATCTTTAATGTAATATGAATTCAAAGGCATTATTTGCCAGGGTCTGTGTGAAGGAGGGCTATATACCAGTATAATACAATACAGTGCTCACCCCAGCCATGCCCATGCTGCTGAGAACTGGTTCTGTGGTATAAAGAGCTCCTTATAAGGGGAGCTCTGTGCAGAGTAGTTGTAGAGTGTGTTGTGCAGCTCTGAAATGTAAGGCTTGTGCAGACAAAGCACTCTTTCTTCTCAATTCTGCATGCTTCAAAAGTATGCCACTTGCCTAAATATTGGCTGATGATTTATTCTGGTAAAAAAAAAATTGAAATGTTAATGCACAAGACAGAATATTGTACAACCTGGTTTTGCATTTTGTTTTTACGTTAGCTTACTGTTGGTCTGCATCAACCGCTGCTGCTGTGGAATTATTTGTGTTTATTTATTTATTTTTTTAAACCGATATTGTCCAGTTCTGAACACACACATTCACTGCAGTCTGGTTTGTTTTCACAGTAGAAGATCAAACAGGATGCTTCAAATAAAACCTTTTTTTTATTTTTTGTATAAACATATACTGATATGCGGTTGGCCTGCAGTCATTTTCCACATGCCTTACCAATCATCAGTTAGCATTAAGACATGTGATACGCAGCAATACGCCCATATAGACAGCAGACTATTAGGTCACACCTACTTTCAATAGAAGACTTGACAAAATATAAAGTGTTTTTCCAATTGTTTGTGGTTGAAAAAAGTTACACCGTATACAGTAAAAACACACAAACAAAATACTAGCCTGGTATGAGTGTACAAACATGTTATTTATTTTACTCAATGATTGTTTTATATAGTTTTTTTTTATTGATTCCCTGCTTGAATAATTTTAAGACACAGTATTGAATTTCATATTAGCCACTATCCAAAGACCTTTCGGTAACACAGTATTTATTTAATAAATACACACTTACTTACACATAATTACAATGTTTTACATGATATAACTCTATCCCAAACCCAAAACCAAACTCTAAACCTAACCCTAACCCCACCCTCACGCTAACTCTGATACAATTGTGTACTTACATATATCGTGCAACCAGTTAAGTAAATTGTAACTGTGCATAATAACATTGTACTTATGTGTAAGTACACATGCATTTACATATATAACTACTATATAAGCAGAGAGTAATTAGAGATGCTAATGTAAAATGTTACGGACCTTTCTTGGCATTTTGAGCATCTCTATACAGTGGACCTGATTTAGTCAGTGTTTGCTCCAGTGCAAAGTGTAATAAAACACACCCATTCTCACATGTTTGACTGGCCTGTCCTATTGGAAGGGGAGAATGGAGAATTGTACATTGCAGGATGGGTTTTCAACCCCATCCCTACTAAACAAACATACATGTGCAACCCTCTGCCCTGCCACAGGGTCCTGCACACATTGTTTTATTTTAAACATACATGTGCAGCCCTCTGCCCTGCCACAGGGTCCTGCACACATTGATTTATTTTAAACATACATGTGCAACCCTCTGCCCTGCCACAGGGTCCTGCACACATTGATTTATTTTAAACATACATGTGCAGCCCTCTGCCCTGCCACAGGGTCCTGCACACATTGATTTATTTTAAACATATATGTGCAACCCTCTGCCCTGCCACAGGGTCCTGCACACATTGATTTATTTTAAACATACATGTGCAGACACTCTGCCCTGCCACAGGGTCCTGCACACATTGATTTATTTTAAACATACATGTGCAGCCCTCTGCCCTGCCACAGGGTCCTGCACACATTGATTTATTTTAAACATACATGTCTAGCCTCTGCCCTGCCACAGGGTCCTGCACACATTGATTTATTTTATTAATTCACTGAGAAAACAGTTGAGCAAAAGCTCCCTGTTCCATCAAAGCTGGGAGGCACAGGGCTTGTTGTATGGAGGCACACACGTCTTATGCCTCTCCAAGTGTAACCCTGGATATAAGTTTTACTTTAACTACTCTTTGTATCACTTGTAATACTTTCTAGTGGTTCAGAAATTATTTAACACAACCTGTCTGGATCTCTTTGATCAGTCACCTGACCCATCCTTGGTATTTTGGCTTTCAGCTGTTATTTCTCCTGGCTCTGGAATAAACCTCTAGGAAAATATTATATTCCTTAATGTGTACCAAAAATGTATATATATATATATATATATATATATATATATATATATATATATATATATATATATATATATATATATATATATATATATATATACATTAAAGTGGAGACAGTATACAGAGTTCTATCCACCACCCCACAGAAATATAGACAGCACTGCTAGTCCTTTGTACTTTCACACAGTAAATTCAGCCTGACCTAAACCCACGTCTCCATCTCTGTCTTTAGCATCATTACTGTGACGGCTCAGGCTTCTCTGTTTTTAATGGTATGGAGGAGATTAAAAGGTGGTATAAATACAACATTAGAAATACACTTTGACAGTCCTATAACTGATTTGTATTGAAAACAATATAGAAAGATCCATTGACCAATGCAAAATTCAGTATGAAATATGAACCTTAAAGTACCAATGATTGAAAAGGTCTTTCCAACAAAAGGAACATAAGATCATAAGAACATAAGAAAGTTTACAAACGAGAGGAGGCCATTCAGCCCATCTTGCTCGTTTGGTTGTTAGTAGCTTATTGATACCAGAATCTCATCAAGCAGCATCTTGAAGGATCCCAGGGTGTCAGCTTCAACAACATTACTGGGGAGTTGGTTCCAGACCCTCACAATTCTCTGTGTAAAAAGTGCCTCCTATTTTCTTTTCTGAATGCCCCTTTATCTAATCTCCATTTGTGACCCCTGGTCCTTGTTTCTTTTCAGGTAAAAAAAAAGTCCCCTGGGTCGAAATTGTCTATACTTTTAGGATTTTGAATGTTTGAATCAGATCACTGCGTAGTCTTCTTTGTTCAAGACTGAATATATTCAATTCTTTTAGCCTGTCTGCATACGACATGCCTTTTTCTAGAGCAGCAATATCCGTTTTGTAACGAGGTGACCAGAATTGAACACAATATTCTAGGTGAGGTCTTACTAATGCATTGTAAAGTTTCAACATTAGTTCCCTTGATTTAAATTCAACACTCTTCACAATATGGCCGAGCATCTTGTTGGCCTTTTTATAGCTTCCCACATTGTCTAGAGGAAGACAATTCTGAGTCAACATAAACTCCTAGATCTTTTTCATAGTTCCCTTCTTCAATTTCAGTATCTCCCATATATTTATAATGGACATTTTTATTGCATGCATGCAATACTTTACACTTTGCTCTATTAAATGTCATTTGCTATGTGTCTGCCCATTTCTGAATGCTGTCTAGATCATTTTGAATGACCTTTGCTGCTGCAACATTGTTTGACACTCCTCCTATTTTTGTGTCGTCTGCAAATTTAACAAGTTTGCTTACTATACCAGAATCTAAATCATCAATTTAGATTAAGAATAGCAGAAGACCTAATACTGATCCCTGTGGTACACCACTGGTTACCTCGCTCCATTTTGAGGTTTCTCCTCTAATCAGTACTTTCTGTTTTCTAGATGTTAACCACTCCCTAATCCATGTGCATGCATTTCCTTGAATCCCTACTGCGTTCAGTTTGAGAATTAATCTTTTATGCGGGACTTTGTCAAAGCTTTCTGGAAATCTAAATAAACCATGTCGTATGCTTTGCAATTATCCATTGTCAATGTTGCATCCTCAAAAGTCAAGCAGGTTAGTTGACACGATCTCCCTTTCCTAAAACCATGCTGACTGTCTCCCAGGATATTAATATACCATATGAGGTAATTTTCCATGTTGATCTTATTAGAAGAATTGTTTATCAATATGAGACTGTAACCCTGTGATAGCGAGAGAAAGGATCGATGCTGTAAATCTCCCTCCCGATTAGAAAGGCTGTGTAAGGGGAAGGTAAGCTGCCTCCTAGATCTACTACCTCGGTGGTAGCTGGAAACCGGAAGGTAACCATATTAGGAGGCGCGTAGCTGCAAGTACTCAGGACGATTCCATTGCAGTCAGCTGCGGGGCAGCCCTCTATTGGAGAAACCAGGCGGCGCTTGACTGCAGGGAGGAGTTTGCTGGGTACAAAGGGGAAGCAGCTACGTCAAAACCGGACCTAGCGCTGATGTGTACAGACAGCGGAGCCTGTACTTTTTATCTTTTGGTTTGTTTGTTTGTTTGTTTGTTTTGTTTTATCGTAGGGAGGAGTGAGCCGTGGACCGGCAGACAGGGCGTGTCTCTGCACAGCACAGCACAGCACAGCACAGCACCGCACCGCACCACACTCACCGCACTCGTCTCCCAGGACTCGGCCGCACACTGCCGTGCGGAGGGCAGAGCGGACAAAGTCGAGTTTTGTTTATTTTGTTTTGGATTACTTTTGTTGTTTTTTGTTATTAAATACACGGACTGTTTTGGGAGAAACACTGTTTGGACATTCTGTTTATTCACTGCACCACTGCACCTGACGACATCTGGTGTTCAGAAGAGGGATTACAATGGACCCAACTACATTGGCAGCTGTTGGGGCGCAGGGCGGAGGCATCAGGAATCTTTGGCGGCCATGATGGAGAGGATGCATGGCCTGTTCCTGGAGGCTAATCGGGGAGGGAACGGTGGCTCAACCAGCAGTACCCCTACCTAGGGTAAGGGTAGTGAAGATGGCGCTGGAGGATGACCCTGAGGCTTACTTGGTTGCCTTTGAAAGGCAGGCAACAGCAGCTCAATGGCCTCGGGGTGGTGGGCTACCCAGTTGGGGCCCAATTTGATCGGGAGGCCCAGGCAGCCTACCAAGCCCTGACACATGAGCAAGCCCTGGTGTACGACCAGGTGAAGCAGGCCATTCTCCAGCGGCTTGACATCACAGAGGAGACACACCGCCGCCGGTTCCGGGAGTACCAGCGTCC
This sequence comes from Acipenser oxyrinchus oxyrinchus, assembly GCA_030684275.1. Lineage (NCBI taxonomy): Eukaryota > Metazoa > Chordata > Actinopteri > Acipenseriformes > Acipenseridae > Acipenser > Acipenser oxyrinchus. Next base: position 29,439 of record JAGXEW010000964.1, on the reverse strand, counting down.
CCAGGACTGCGACCCAGCGTGGTGGCCCAGCAACTAGTGGATCATGTGACCCGGTGGCTCTGCCCGGCACCAGCGATGCAGAAAAGATCACTGAACTGATTGCCATAGAGCAGTTCGTGAAGGTGCTGGGGCGGACACCCAGAACTGGGTCACCAGGCATCGACCCACCACGCTAGAGGCAGCAGTCCGATTGGCTGAGGGCTATGAGGATGCATTGGCGTCAGCTCCGTGGTCGTCACCCCGCTCCTCCCTCCAACCAACCCGGACGGCGGGTCCAAGGACAGGACCCCCAGCACTTCACCCCTTCCCCGGGGCTACTTCTCATCGGCACCCCACGGGCAGCCTTCCTCCACACCAATGGAGGGCAAGGTCGACCCCAGCGGGTGAGAACAGAGAACCCCTCCCCACTGCCAAACCGGCAGCGGGACATACAAGCTCCGTGGGCCCTTTCACCCCACTTGCTACCGGTGCCATGAGGTCGGCCACCTCGCCGGAATTGTCGGCGGCGATGGAATGTGGTGCGGCCTCCCATTATCTACCAACAGCACCAGGTAAGTCCAGGGGTAATGATTGGGAGGGGCCTTGCATTGTTGGCGTGCGGGTTGGTGATGTGAGCACCACGCATTAGTGGACTCGGGATGTGGGCAAACTTTAATTGAGGAGGCTCTGTTGGCGGGGTACCTTGGTGGTCACAGCGGGGTAGTGGTCATTTCCTGTATTCATGGGGATAACAAGGACTACCCCTCACTAAATTAGATTTGACTATTGGATGTCATACCCGCCCGTAATCGTGGCAGTGGCTGCAAAGTTGCCCTATCCAGTTATTATAGGTCGAGACTGGCCATATTTTGAAACTATGATTAATAAAGCGGTAAAGCCAGTCTCGGTAAGACCATGGGAGCAGCGGGGAAACTATTGGGAAAATCTTCCCGCTGCAAGCCGATTTGTTCCATTCGATTTAGCCGAAAAAACAAAAAGAAGCGAAGGGTTGAAAAATGGGAAGGAATGTCAATGAGACAAGGCTGGGGTTTGTTGGGGAAACTTCAGGGTCTGTTAAATGCAAGGGAAAGGGGATCGGGACCCAGTGTGACCTGCGGGGCAGGTTACTGAGACCCCAGTGCTGAAGCTACTGTAGCTCCGCTCGATATCCCAAAGTTCTGGGACGAGATGTGGACCTAGCGTTGGAACAAAAAGCGATCCTTCGCTGGCACACATCTGGGGGCAGGTTCGGTCTATCGAGGGAAGGATGTAGAGGACAACCGGCGCTTACATATCCTCACCATATTATTGTCGGGCATTTGCTGTATAGGGTATCCCAAGCCACGAGCACAAGCCAGATTGTAACACAATTACTCGTTCCTCAGTCTTTTCGGCGTGAGATCATGCGGTTGGCTCACGATGTCCCATGTTCGGGCCATTTAGGTAGCGATAAGACTCGGGAGCGAATATTGGCTCGATTTTATTGGATGGGAGTCTATAGTGAGGTGACGCGATATGTAGCGGAGTGTCGGAGTGCCAGCAAGTAGCGCCGGGCGGGTTCGCCCGGCCCGCTGGTCCCACTGCCCCTGATCTCAGTTCCTTTGAGCGCATTGCTATGGACATAGTGGGTCCATTGAGCCAGTCTGACTCTGGATATCGCACATTTTGGTAGTGGTGGACTACTGCGACCAGATATCCAGAGGCAGTACCATTGAGATCCACTAGTGCCGCAGCAATTGCTCGAGAGTTAGTACAGATTATAGCGAGTAGGGATTCCAAAGAAATCCTCACTGATCACGGAGCGAACTTCATGTCACAATGTTTGAGAGAGTTGTATAAATTGTTGCAAATTAAGTCCATTCGAACCTCCGTTTACCACCCGCAGACGGATGGTTTGGTGGAACGTTTTAATCAGACTTTAAAACAGATGCTGAAGCGGTTTGTCAACCAAGAGCAGAAACATTGGGCTAAACTCCTCCCTTACCTGATGTTTGCAGTGAGAGAGGTGCCTCAGAGTTCGACGGGTTCTCTCCCTTTGAGCTGCTGTATGGGAGACAACCACGAGGTATCCTTGATCTTGTGAAGGAAGGGTGGGAGGAGCAAACAAAAACTTCCAAAAACATAGTCAAGTATGTAATCATGTTAAGAGACCGCCTAGCATTGGTTGGTCGTTTGGCACAAGAAAATCTAAAACTAGCTCAGCATCGCCAGGAGCAGCAGTACAATAAAAAGCAAGAATTAGGACTTTTCGGCCAGGTGATAAAGTACTGTTGCTCCTTCCCTCGTCGGAGTCTAAGTTGTATGCTAAGTGGCAGGGGCCATATGAGGTGATCTGGGGAATTGGTAATGTGAATTATGAAATTAGACAACCCGATCGCGAAATAAGACCGAAATTTATCACATTAACCTGCTAAAACCCTGGAATGAAAGGGAAGCCCTATTTATAGCTTGTGACAGTTTAGAAGAGGATTTTGGTCCCACTGTCAATCCATTGGCTACAACTAACATTCCAATGGGGAACAGTTACTTCGGATCAGAAGCGTGAGCTCTACCAGTTAGTGGAAAGGTTTAATGATGTTTTCTCTGACTTGCCCGGCAGAACTAACGTTATTTCTCATGCCATTATTACTCCGCCAGGTGTCAGGATCGAGAGAGACCATACGGATCCCGGAGAGTCGCAGGGGTCCCGTTAGCAAGGAGGTGGAGGATATGCTCGAGCTTGGAGTCATTGAACCTTCCGGGCGAGTGGTGCAGTCCTATCGTGATGGTGGGCAAGAAGGGCGGCTCCACTCGGTTCTGTGTGGATTTTAGAAAGGTTAATGCCATCTCCAAGTTCGATGCATATCCAATGCCCGGGTGGATGAGCTCCTCGACCGACTGGGTAAGGCTCGGTTAATCTCGACCTTGGATCTGACGAAGGGATACTGGCAGATTCCACTCACTCGGAGCTCAAGAGAAAACTGCTTTCTCTACCCCAGATGGCTTGTTCCATTTCCAGACCATGCCCTTTGGGTTGCATGGAGCTCCGCCACCTTTCAGAGACTGATGGACCAGGTCTTAGCTCCCCATAATCAGTATGCAGCTGCGTGCATTGATGATGTGGTGATTTTTAGCTCCACCTGGAAGGAGCATATTATTAGGCTTTCAGCCGTCCTACAGTCTCTAAGGGAGGCGGGGCTAACAGCCAAACTGGGCAAGTGTGCATTTGGCAAACAGGAGACCCAATATCTTGGCTACATTATGGGTAATGGCGGGTGAAGCCGATCGCCTCCAAAGTCCAGGCTGGTGGAGGCGGCGATCCGAGAACCAAGTCACAGGTGAGATCACTATTGGGGTTAGCCGGCTATTATCGCCGTTTATCCCGAGTATGCCACCATAGTCAACCCCTGGTCGATCTCACCCGAAGGCTGCTCCAAAATTAGTTAAATGGACAGGGCAGTGTCAGGAAGCATTTGATATGATTAAGAAGCGACTCTGTCAAGCCCCGCTCTGATTTCACCAGATTTCAACAAAGAGTTCATCCTTCAGACTGATGCCTCCCACATTGGTCTGGGGCGGTTCTGTCCCAACAAGTTGACGGAGTGGAACACCCTATCATTTATTTGAGCAAAAAATGGCTCCTAGGGAAATTAACTACTCCGTCATTGAGAAGGAGTGTTTAGCCATCAAATGGGCTACTCACGCCCTTCGCTATTATTTGTTAGGCGTTCTTTCTCTCTTGTCACTGATCATGCTCCTTTAAGGTGGTTACACACGATGAAGGACAATAGCGCTCGGATAACTTCGGTGGTATCTGGCGCTGCAACCCTTCCACTACACTGTGAAACATCGTGCGGGTAAGGAGCATCAAAATGCAGATTTTTTTCAAGGGAGGGGGACCATTGGGGAATGTAGAGTTGGCGAGTGTTCCTTCGGCATCACTCTGAGGGTGAGATATGTGATAGCGAGAGAAAGGATCGATGCTGTAAATCTCCCTCCCGATTAGAAAGGGCTGTGTAAGGGGAAGGTAAGCTGCCTCCTAGATCTACTACCTCGGTGGTAGCTGGAAACCGGAAGGTAACCATATTAGGAGGGGCGTAGCTGCAAGTACTCAGGACGATTCCATTGCAGTCAGCTGCGGGGCAGCCCTCTATTGGAGAAACCAGGCGACGCGTTGACTGCAGGGAGGAGTTTGCTGGGTACAAAGGGGAAGCAGCTACGTCAAAACCGGACCTTGCGCTGATGTGTACAGACAGCGGAGCCTGTACTTTTTATCTTTTGGTTTGTTTGTTTGTTTGTTTGTTTTGTTTTATCGTAGGGAGGAGTGAGCCGTGGACCGGCAGACAGGGCGTGTCTCTGCACAGCACAGCACAGCACAGCACAGCACCGCACCACCACACTCACCGGCACTCGTCTCCCAGGACTCGGCGCACACTGCCGTGCACGGAGGACGAGGAGCGGACAAAGTCGAGTTTTGTTTATTTTTGTTTTGGATTACTTTTGTTGTTTTTGTTATTAAATACACGGACTGTTTTGGGAGAAACACTGTTTGGACATTCTGTTTATTCACTGCACCACTGCACCTGACGACAAACCCCTTGTTAGAAGTATAGCTTTCTTTTTTTTTTCTTAAGCACCAATGATTTCTGAAAGTCCTGTGCTGTCAGATGTTCTGACTGGTTCTTGTAAAATTGCAAATAGTGTTCTGTACCTGGATCTGCTTCCATTGCTAGTGCAGATACTCTGAAAATTGAAATACCCTTTATTTTCTTGGAAATTAAATCAAATAAATGATTTCCTCAGATAGCCAATACATATTCTAGTCAGTTTATAGACACCTTTGAAGAAGTGAACCCTTTTATTTATGTTGGCTTTTTATTCCTTTCAGAAAAGAAACAAAAAATACTGGGGTACTATGCACTAACAGGCTGATTCACTTTTAGAAATAAATTGATAAATAAATTAATTAATAAATAGTAATTGCTTAATGCATTGAATGGTTCTCAGACCTGCACCTATAACCCCCAGCTAAAGGCACCTATGGCTGTTGTCCTACAGTATATACAGGCTATAGAGCTTTTATTTATAATAGATACTTTGAAATCTTAAAAAAATAGGGCATGGTTTTCCTGATTCATTACACCCAATCACATAAGATGTCTGCCTATTGCGTTGCTGAGAGGTACATTTTCAAGTCACATACTGCATTCCGTTTCATCTTTTGGTCACTCAACAGAAAAGCAGTCATCAGATCAGAGGAGCTGCTAAAATGAACAGACTCTTCTTGCTTAATGTATTGTTCTGCATCGCATGTAAGTGTGAACCTGTTTATTTATTAATGTAATCAGTAAACTATATCAAGTAGAAAACTGCTACAGAAAACCATATTAATAAGATATACATTTATTTTCATTCAGAAATATTTAATTTGTAACTTAAGCAAATAGTCAGACACAAAAACAGCAGCCAGCACTTTAGTAAAGTTGTATGTTGCATTTATTTTTTGCTTGTAATTTGCATAAACATAGACAGAATCTGAATCTGCACTAACATATATTAAAATATCTTAAACATTAAAAGGGTTTCATCCCTGTGCATGTATTATTAATAATTAAAACAGCCCCACTAACTCTCTAATCCGAATATACTAGGACTGGACCTTGTTTAGATTAGTGATTTGATAAGTCCTGATCGCAATCTGTGCCATGCTGGAAATACCTTGTCTAGTCATTGTTTTATGTTTTGATACTTACATTTTTTCACATTTTATTTTGTGAAGTTTGTTTTTGCAGCTAATATTACTTTCGTTCAATATTATAGCATGTTCTGGATTAGCGAGAGTCTGCTGTATATCAGACCCTTTTTAATGAACTGAACCTGAAGGTATTTTAAACAGATACCTGGGATAGCTTGATATTCAGATGGGAAGCTTGTGTGCTAATTGCTTGAAGACACTCACGGTGATGTTTTGTAATTTACAGATGAGATTCCAGCACAGCTCATTGTCCAGCCACGTCTCTCAGTGACAGCCCAGCTTGGAGAGTCTGTGACCCTGGAGTGCTCTACATCTCGTACTCAGCACCATGCTTTGGTTTGGTTCAAGCAAGTCATTGGACAGCGTCCTAGGTGTATAGGCCGACGGAAAGCTTCTGAACAATCAGAGCCTACATTTTATGAAGAATTTGATAATAAATCACGTTTCCAAATTCTAACAAATGAGATCAGTTTTAACCTCAGAATTTTAAAGACAGAATCGTCGGATATGGCTGTTTATTACTGCGCAGCACTGAAAGACAATCAAGTATTTTTTGGGAATGGAACAGCACTGTTGCTTAAAGGTACTCAAAGGTTAATTAAAATATATTTTGAATGTTCCTTTAAAATGTTTCTAGGGATGGGAGTAAAAACTGAAATATGTTTTATCTGCACTTCTCACAGTCAATACATGCCATGTATATTATCATTTCATTATATTATCAAAAAACATAAAAAATATTTCATTTAAGAATGAGAGGAGGCCATTTGGCCCCAGATATGATTATAAAAAATCCTTAGAGAAAATAATGTGGACAACAGAAGTAAATGCAGTCAGGACAAGATAGTGAAGCTAGAGAGTTACAACAGTCACTAAATGACTTGAAGAAATTCAAATTGAGCATTTTGTAATCACTGTATAACATGGACCTTTATACTAGTAATGTGTCATGAGGATGCTGCTGTAAGCTTATGTTCCTTGTTAATAATCATCACAATATTTAATAACACATTTATAAATGTTTTATAAATGGATCCCTAAACTAAAGTGCAGTGAAACTAAAGTTCACTTCCCTGTCTGTTGATCTTGTCCCTACTGTTGTCTCAGACATCTTTTAATACAAAGAATATCCAATAGCAGACAGACCTTCAAGAGAATATTCTATCCTGGGTAATGTTAAATGTAATAATTGCTGTTATTAAACAGTATTCAGGGGTTTGTGCTCAGCATTGCATTGAAACAGTCTGGTTGGTGATCTTGTTGTGTCCAATAATGCTCCATCCGTTACCATTCTAGTGTTCTTGGACATGGGCTTGAATCCCTCATTTTATACAGTAAACTTATCAGAATTAATCTTTATAATTATTTAGATCCTCTAATCCTCAATTAACCCCTTTATCAGAAGCAAAATACCTGCAACTGACATAAATAAAAGTTGTGAATTTAAAATATATATTTTAACACTCTTTATTGTATAAACTTTTTGAAGTCAAAGCTTTTTAAATATACATACATATATGTTACATATGTCAGGATTAGGTCAGTCATGATAGAAATAACCATTTCATAATTTGAACATTTACAAATTATCAAAGAATGAAATAAAGATTAGTTTGGTCTTTCAGCAAATTATTTTGTTCAAAATTCAAAATGGAAAATATCAAACAAGCAAAGAACAAAACAGAAAAGGACAGACAGCAATATAATGAATTTGAGAACTGTGCTTTGAGCAAATGCACAGATTTGGAAGAAGCTGCTCACTCTGCGAATAGCAATTAATTGCTGGGGGTTACAAATGGGCATCAGTAAATTATATTTCTGAGATATGCGTAATTGATTAATTATTTATGATTTAGTATTTATTATATATGCAGGAAGTTAACCCATTGAGACCGTGGGCTCCTTTGCAAGGGGGTCGGTAAGCAATTTAGGAGGGTAATGACCTCAAACATTAAACTTCAAGCGAGTTTGAAATAACATTCATAATGTTCTTGCCTTGTTGTTTAGAAAATACAGTTTTAGATGAAAAAAACTAACACAATTAAAAATTGATTATTTTATTCATATTATAAGACTACTGTATACACAGTATTTTAACTGCAAAATCGAATGTCAATCCATGTTTGTCTAATCACAGTTATTTAAGTGAAAGAGAGAAAGAAAGAAAGAAAGAAAAGTATGCTGATTAAGCGTTTAATATTCTCATAAATCGCAGGCAGGGGTGAACTACCACTTTTTTAGAAAACAGGTTTTCAGACCCCGATCAGCACCAGACAGTGCAGCCTGTGGAATAAAGACAGAGACTGCTTTTTAACAACATGAAAATCTTCTTAAATGTTTTCATTTTAGATGATGACAACTTTGGCAAAATAACATTTTCAAAGAAACCATATTGAGAGCTCCACTGGGCTACAAGCCTTGTTTTAAAACATCTTTTGATTGTTTAGATAACAACAGTTGGGTAAAAGTAAAGTAATTCAATCAAATTAGATACATATAAAGAAACCATAATGAGAGCTCATTTTAGAAAAATCACAGTTTGGATTTTGTATGTATTTGTATTTGTTTTTGCAGGGCTTGCTGCTGTGGCATTTAGAATTGCATTGAGCGCTGTTACACACACGCACACAGAAGCACTTCTTTGTTTGACAAAACTTGTTGCACTTCAAGAAATAAAGCCTTGCATCTTCAAAATCTGTTCAGGAACTGTGCATTTGCTCAAAGCACATTTTGCAATTTGGTTATATCGCTTGACTCAAAGACCGAAGAAGCTGTCTGTTCTTTTCTGTTTTGTTCTTTGCTTGTTTAATATTTTCCATTTCATAATTTGAGCAAAATAAGCCTCTGCCCAAAAAGAACTTGCTCACATAACAAAAAGAAAGATAGAAAGGCTGCCACTGTACATTCCTGTATGTTTCATTCTTACTGGATACCTGCTGGGCTTGCCTTCCACAGAAACACATTGGTGGAGAAAACATATTTTGAGATTTTTAAAAATATTCATGAACACCTTCCTTGCTGTGTTTAGGTATTGAATCCAGAGGAAGGATTATTCAGCCTCGTATCTCTGAATCGCTGCAGTCTTACTATTGTGCAGTGGTGAAATGTGGGAGATCAGTAATGGAAATGGAGCCAAGAAGAACAATACGGGTGAGCTTTTGTTTTTCTTGTACACTGCCATACAAAAATGAAACATTGCTAATAAAAAAATTCAAATAAACATTAACAAAACAATGCAGAACGATTAGAACCAACATGTATATATATATATATATATATATATATATATATATATATATATATATATATATATATATATATATATATATATATACTCTCACACCCACAGTGTGCATTTAAAATAGACAATGGCCATGTTTTCATTACATTGTACTATAGAACATATAATTGAAATGTGAATACTACTGAGGTACAATGCATGTGTTTTACACATATTTGCATCATAACAGTTTCCATCAGGTTTATGTGCACCTTGTAGGTATCACACAGTATGTGAGGTTGGATAAGTGGCATGATTCATGATTTAATCCAAGTATAGCTTGTATGCTTTAATCTAAAAAAGGTGGATGGAACATTGCCATTGTCCAATAGAATGACAGAATGCATGGGCTCTCCTCCTTTGCTATGCTGCTGGTAAATAAATAAATACACTGAGATGGAAAAGCTGATCCGATGTGTGCCAATGAATACCAATAGCTCCTCATATTGTATGGGCTGATCATTGGGCAGTGGTCAATGCTAGTTTGAAATTCACTGGCCTGGTACCTGCATGGTAGAAGATGTCTAGCTTCATCTATGAAGATGTTTTGAACAATGTTCAAGTCCAACAATGCATTCACCTGGCTTTCCTGCTTTCAACAAATATTGATGTTTGTTAAGTATTGCAAATTACATTTCTACATGTATGCAGAGTATATAATGTTTATTTAAATAATCAAGTGTCAGAAACTGCAAATTATATGTGCATTTTTAAGATGAATCACTAACATAACAAGCGTGTGTGTTAGCAATGGAATTCTGTATGGAGAATTAAGAAATGTGTGTGAAACGTATGAATAGTTTTGCATTTGTGTTAACAGTTTCCTTGTTTTTCTTATAAAAATATATATTTGTACATATTCAGGTCAGATAAAAAAATGTGAATATTTGGTGAACATATTACAGAAACCAATTTCTAGAAGACATTATAAAAGATTTCTAGCCAAAGTATTTCTAGCCAAAGTATTTCTAACCACTGAGTTTTGGTGGACTGCCTTCTCTAGGCAGAGTCGCGGTTGTGCCATATTCTTTCCATTTTTTAATAATGGATTTAACGGTGTTCTGGGGGATGTTCAAAGTTTGGGATATTTTTTTATAACCCAACCCTGATTGGTGCTTCTCCAGAACTTTATCCGAACTTGTTTTGATAGCTCCTTGGTCTTCATGATGCTGTTTGTTTAGATATCCTCTCTAACAAACTCTGGGGCCTTCCAGAAACAGGTGTATTTAATCAGAGATCATGTGACACTTTAATTGCACACAGGTGGACTCCATTCAACTAATTATGAAGGCAATTGCTTGCACCAGAGCTTATTTAGGGTGTCACAGCAAAGGGGTGAATACTTATGCAATCAAGACTTTTCAGTTTTTATTTGTAAATAATTTTGAATTTTTCCCCACTTCGACATTATGAACTATTTTGTGTAGATCAATGACAAAAATCTTAATTAAATCCATTTTAATTCCAGGTTGTAACACTACAAAATGTGGAAAAGTCCAAGGGGTGAATACTTATGCAAGGCACTGTATATATAAAATGTTAGGACCCGAGACGAAATATGACCCCACTGGAATCATGTCGACCCCATTGGCTTGGGGTTAATTTCCATTTTACAACCCCAAAATCTTTTCATGTTTGGCTTGGGGTTGTTTTGTGAAGGCCCCATTGTGATGCAAAAATGCACTTCACCGAAGCTGATCTTGTTTTGTTTTGTTAGTTTTTTCTCCCCAAATAGTTTAACAAAATTGGGACTACCCTGTAGAATAATTCCATATGTCCTGCTTTTTACTTGAAGGGATGAAAACAGAAATAAACATGGTCTATGGGTAGAATTGTACACAGTTGTTTTTATATAGTTTTATGTAACATTTATAATTGAGTGTTTTAAAGTTGTGGATGAACATACTCTAAGTACAATACAGTACATTCCTTTCATAAAGTAAGTTAGCTTTCATTTCTCTTCATACAGCATTCATCTTCACTTTCATACAATATTAATAAATTAATAAATACATCAGATGGTTTCAAAATTGTATTTAATAACATAGGCATGCAATGCATTTATTACCACATTAACATTTTTGTTTGTTTGTTTTTTATTTCCAAAGTAGAATAATTCAAACTCAGATCGGTAATTCAAAGCAATCTCACTTTGACATCAAGGGATGGTCAGATCTTCTGGCATCGGATATTCTTCATCAGATCGACTTCGGGTAAAGTGAATTTTCTGCATCACGATGCAGGCATTCACAAGACAACCCCAAGCAAAACACAATTAGATGTTGGGGTTCAAAAAATGTCAATTAACCCCAAACCGATAGGGTCGACCCGATCCCGATGGGGTCATATTTATGCTTGGGGTCCTAACATATGCACTGTGTTTACAGCACACATTTCTTCATAATATACAAAGTTACAGAAAAAGAATTAGGTAAAAACAGGCTGATGTTACTTTTGTATATACAGTAGTGAAATGCCAGAAACATGTAATAAATATAGATTATTCAAATTATAAATGTTATCTCTAACCAGCAGGAGATGAGTCCCTTTTTACTCCTCCTGTCACTGTGTTGGCTGGGGCAAACATTGTGCTGCTGATTTCAATGACTGTGCTTGTGTGCCTGCGCATCAAGGAAGGGAAATGTAAGAGCTGTTCAGGTGAGCTGATTCTAGTGTATTTAAAGTTATATTCCATTACGTGTGAAGCCAGCATTTAATATCTCCATGTGGAGCTATTAAGCTACCATACTGACAGTGAAGTGCAGGGCGGTTTACAAACAGAAACTTGGTTTACTACCAATAATGGGGACACAGACTGGATTCATTCTTTTATTCTTATTGCTCGTAGCTGGGAGCTCATAACAAACACCAAACCTCAGGAAAACCTCTTGATAATCTGCACTTTTACTTGTTTCCATGTGCAAGTGAACATTGTGATAAGATCACTGTGGGGAGTGTGCACTGAAATGGCATGATCATCATTACTGCAACATTAATAAGAGGCTCAATACAAAAACTAATACATGACTGAATCTCTCTCTCTCTCTCTCTCTCTCTCTCTCTCTCTCTCTCTCTCTCTCTCTCTCTCTCTCTCTCGTACATGCTTAACAGATCAGACTGTGGAAGACCACAGAAATATTGACTCAGCTAATGATCAGGTACGTTTATTAATCTTGGTAATAAAAAAGTATTGACAATCCATTAAAAAGACATTAATAATAGTTCAATATATGTTTGAGATAATATATGTGTGTAATTACATTGGAATGAGCTATTACCATTGTGTTACATCATGTAACAAACTGAAGGTCATTACCATGTAATTACACTATAAATACCACATGGAATTAGCCAGTTGGTATAATGTAATTACATGTCTATGCATGCCCTGCTATCTCTGCTAATAAGTGCTACATAAATATTTCATATAACTGATGCAAATGAATTGATAAGGAATTCCATTGGCATATCATGTCAAATACAACAGTTCCATAATGGCCTCTTTTGCAGAATCAGCAAATGCTGGATTACGCTGCCTTGGATTTCAATCAGAGAAGAAATAAACCTGGAAAAAGAAGAGAGCCATGAATAAAGAAAGTGTGTACACTGAAGTGCGAGTGCAGCAGCGGGAATAACAATTCTGTCCACACTGTTTCCAAACACAGGCTACTTTAACACTCAAGCTGCAGTTATAATGCCATTCCAGGGTTAAAGCATTTCACATACTCTGTGTTTTTACTATGAAGATAAACTGTGGATATATTGTGTGTTCTATTGGGTTGATTAAACAGTGGGGACAGTGTAGGAATTTACAGTTAAAGAGCTGTCCTGCACAAAATAACATCATTTGATCAAACTCTTCAATTGGGAGACGGAGTATTTAAAATTGCTGCAGTTTGTATCATTTGAATAGACCTCCATGCACAGATAGCTCAGCAATACTGTACTGGCATCTCATTTGACTAGACCTCCTGTGCACAGATAGCTCAACAACACTGTACTGGCATCTCATTTGCTCTCAGGAAACTGCCTGTGTTCAGCTGTTTAAATGTGTTTGTTCATCAAAGTCAGGCTGGGTTAGAGGTCTTAAACTGAACATTTACATGCAACACTGTCTTTACTGTTTCACTGCTGGTAATCTACTGCAATAAACAAAATAATAATGTAATATAATCTACTGTATTAATTATTACAAATTGCATGTTTGCTTGTTTGTTTTAAATGTTTTTTGGAGAATTATAGTTAATTAAATATAATTAAATGATATATTAATATTACATGAGCTACACCATAGCTAGTGCTTCCTTGTTCTGCATTTAACCACCAATGCAATTAGAAGAAAAGAAATCCCCAGCTCTAAATGTATTTGAACTATAATGTAGATCACAAAATGTCCAGAAATAAGCACACAACTGTATAATTTATCATCTCAGTAGAATTGTAATAATTTCATAATAAATAATAACAATAATAAACATAATTAATAATAACAATAATGAACATGTTGTTGAAGCTGACACCCTGGGATCCTTCAAGAAGCTGCTAGATGAGATTCTGGGATCAATAAGCTACTAACAACCAAGCGAGCAAGATGGGGTGAATAACAATTAAGCACAATGTTCTTATAACAATTAAGCACAAATGTTCTTGTAACAATTAAGCACAAATGTTATGACAACATTGAAAACTAACAACTTATACAAACAAAAGTTGGCTTTATTAAGAATTGAATAGTAAAAATGACAATTTTAAATTTATAATAGTTAAGTTGTTGATTGAAAAAAAAATAAGGAACTCCTCTCCTACCTCCCTAATTACTAAGGCTTCCTCCAAATATATTAATATTTCCTAATTGGTGTAACTGCTATATTTAAAATTATCAAGTTCAAACTTCCAATTGCATCTAGCTCACTCTGTCTGTATCTCTCTCTCTCTCTCTCTCTCTCTCTCTCTCTCTGCTCTTTCTCACTGTTCTCACTCTCTCTCAGCTCTCACTGTTCTGCACATGTGCAATACAGGGTTGGTGGCGCTGTCTCCCTGTACTAAAAAATTACTGTGCTTAATCCAAAAGGAGAAGCTTTCAAGCACCACGTGCCTTATCCAATTTCAAATGGAAGAAACCGAGATAAGCAAAGCCAATGGAGGAAGCGTCACCATTAAATTGCACCTGCAGAGGCGATATATTGCTTGAAATCTCTATTTTTGTACTGTTGACACACACACACACACACACACACACACACATATATATATATATATATATATATATTTAAAATATTTAAAATAGGAGTCACTGCCTCCTAGCCTCCCTGAGAAACCTCCTCTGATATGAATCTTTTAAATGTTCTATTAATGGTTTTGTTGTCTGACGATTGTTTAAGACATTTACAAAAAGTCGTAATGTGGAAAATTGAAAATGGAGATATTCCTCTTTTTTTAACTGTGTTGCCACAATTAAATGCTGAACAACTCCAAGGTATAAGTATGCCTATTAATTGTAGTCGTGATGGAAATAATATAAATATTAATAATGATGATAATAATAATAATAATAGACCTAATTAACCGCTATCAAGGAATTGGTGCTGCCGACATCAGACTTCGTGCTGCTACAGCGTCTCTCAGCCTTTCCCATGAACAAACTTTCCTCCTACTACCAAATACATTTCCTGTAATATATTGGTTACCTTAACAAAACTGTGTTAGTAACACAAATGCCAACAAATCTGATAATCTGCACCTATCGAGTCTTCTGTTTTGATCAGTACTTTCCTGTTTTCAAGACCAATCTCCGCCTGGGACCCGTTTAGTCTAGGAATTTCCTGGTTTGTATATTAGGCTATAAATATATTATTTTTCTCTTATTTATGTAAAACATATAACAAATGAAAACTTTATTTATCAGCATTCCATCATGGTTAGGTTTCATAATTTTGGAATTATGTATCAATGTTTTGGCAATAATTGGCAATTTCCTAATTAGGGTATAAAAGGGGTAAAATAATTGCAGATTCAAGTTTCAAGTTCAAAATTCTCTTAAGATGTTTCCAATGATATATAAATATTTCATGTACATGTTTGTATCGCCTTTTCAGGGTGTGTGTTCCAAAGTGAATTGATTGGAAGAAGTCAATAGAACAAATTTTTCAGTTGTTGCATTTTTGTGTTTATTTTGTTTATCAAAAGAAAAATAGCTTTTATAAAATAAATAGTTGTTATTATCATTGTTGTTGTTGTTCTTCTAGCAAAAATTATTTAGTTTATAAGGTTGGTCACAACAAAAATATATTGGTGTTGGTCTTGGTATCGGTCTTGGTACGTTTGGTCTCAGTCTTGGTCTCGGTCTCGATGCGTTGGTCTCAGTCTTGGTCTCGGTCTCGATGCGTTTGGTCTCAGTCTTGGTCTCGATCTCAAATGCGTTTGTTCTCTGTCTTGGTCTCAGTCTTGGTCTCGGTCTCGGTATGTTTGATCTCAGTCTTGGTCTCAGTCTTGGTCTCGGTCTCAGTGCGTTTGGTCTCAGTCTTGGTCTCGGTCTTGGTCTCGGTCTCGATGCGTTTGGTCTCAGTCTTGGTCTCAGTCTTGGTCTCGGTCTCAGTACGTTTGGTCTCTGTCTTGGTCTCAGTCTTGGTCTCGGTCTTGGTACGTTTGGTCTCAGTCTTGGTCTCAGTCTTGGTCTCGGTCTCGGTATGTTTGATCTCTGTCTTGGTCTCAGTCTTGGTCTCGGTCTCGGTCTCGATGCGTTTGGTCTCAGTCTTGGTCTCAGTCTTGGTCTCGGTCTTGGTCTGAGTCTTGGTCTCGGTCTTGAGTGCGTTTGGTCTCAGTCTTGGTCTCAGTCTTGGTCTCGGTCTCGGTACATTTGGTCTCGGTCTTGGTTTCGGTCTTGGTTTCAGTCTCGATGCGTTTGGTCTCGGTCTCGGTCGTTTGGTCTCAGTCTTGGTCTCGGTCTCGGTATGTTTGATCTCTGTCTTGGTCTCAGTCTTGGTCTCGGTCTCGGTACGTTTGGTCTCGGTCTTGGTTTCGGTCTTGGTTTCGGTCTCGTGCGTTTGGTCTCGGTCTCGTGCGTTTGGTCTCAGTCTTGGTCTCGGTCTCAGGACGTTTGGTCTCTGTCTTGGTCTCCAGTCTTGGTCTCGGTCTCGATGCGTTTGGTCTCGGTCTTGGTTTCGGTCTTGGTTTGGTCTCGGTCTAGATACGTTTGGTCTCGGTCTTGGTAGGTTTGGTATCAGTCTTGGTCTCAGTCTTGGTCTCGGTCTTGGTGCGTTTGGTCTCAGTCTTGGTCTCAGTCTTGGACTCGGTCTCGGTATGTTTGATCTCTGTCTTGGTCTCAGTCTTGGTCTCGGTCTCGTGCGTTTGGTCTGGTCTGTTACATTTGGTCTCAGTCTTGGTCTCGGTCTTGGTAGGTTTGGTATCAGTCTTGGTCTCAATCTTGGTCTCGGTCTTGGTACGTTTGGTCTCTGTCTTGGTCTCAGTCTTGGTCTTGGTCTCGATGCGTTTGGTCTCAGTCTTGGTCTCAGTCTTGGTCTCGGTCTCAGTATGTTTGATCTCTGTCTTGGTCTCAGTCTTGGTCTCGGTCTCGATGCGTTTGGTCTCGGTCTCGTATGTTTGATCTCTGTCTTGGTCTCAGTCTTGGTCTCGGTCTCGGTCGTTTGGTCTCAGTCTTGGTCTCGGTCTTGGTATGTTTGATCTCTGTCTTGGTCTCAGTCTTGGTCTCGGTCTCGGTACGTTTGGTCTCGGTCTTGGTTTCGGTCTTGGTTTCGGTCTCGTGCGTTTGGTCTCGGTCTCGATGCGTTTGGTCTCAGTCTTGGTCTCGGTCTCAATGCGTTTGGTCTCTGTCTTGGTCTCAGTCTTGGTCTCGGTCTCGATGCGTTTGGTCTCGGTCTTGGTTTCGGTCTTGGTTTCAGTCTCGGTCTCGGTACGTTTGGTCTCGGTCTTGGTAGGTTTGGTATCAGTCTTGGTCTCAATCTTGGTCTCGGTCTTGGTACATTTGGTCTCAGTCTTGGTCTCAGTCTTGGACTCGGTCTCGGTATGTTTGATCTCTGTCTTGGTCTCAGTCTTGGTCTCGGTCTCGATGCGTTTGGTCTCGGTCTCGATCGTTTGGTCTCAGTCTTGGTCTCGGTCTCGGTATGTTTGATCTCTGTCTTTCTCTCAGTCTTGGTCTCGGTCTCATGCGTTTGGTCTCGGTCTCGTCGTTTGGTCTCAGTCTTGGTCTCGGTCTCGGTATGTTTGATCTCTGTCTTGGTCTCAGTCTTGGTCTTGGTCTCGTGCGTTTGGTCTCAGTCTTGGTCTCAGTCTTGGTCTCGGTCTCGATGCGTTTTGGTCTCGGTCTTGTTTTGGTCTCGTACGTTTGGTCTCAGTCTTGGTCTCCAGTCTTGGTGCGTTTGGTCTCGGTCTTGGTTTCGGTCTTGGTTTTGGTCTCGGTCTTGTTTTCGGTCTCGATGCGTTTGGTCTCAGTCTTGGTCTCAGTCTTGGTCTCGGTCTCGATACGTTTTGGTCTCTGTCTTGGTCTCAGTCTTGGTATCGGTCTCGGTACGTTTGGTCTCGGTCTTGGTTTCGGTCTTGGTCTCGGTCTCGGTATGTTTGATCTCTGTCTTGGTCTCAGTCTTGGTCTCGGTCTCGTGCGTTTGGTCTCTGTCTTGGTCTCAGTCTTGGTTTCGGTCTCGGTACGTTTGGTCTCGGTCTTGTTTTGGTCTCGATACGTTTGGTCTCAGTCTTGGTCTCAGTCTTGGTCTCGGTCTCGGTATGTTTGATCTCTGTCTTGGTCTCAGTCTTGGTCTCGGTCTCGGTATGTTTGATCTCTGTCTTGGTCTTGGTCTCGGTCTCGGTACGTTTGGTCTCAGTCTTGGTCTCGGTCTCGGTATGTTTGGTTAGTTTGCAGTGCTGTTTTTTGAACCCCACAATCACAATTATTTATATTTATTAAAAAAGGCAGCATTTCTCTGTTTTGCCTACGCTTGCCTCAGTAAATTCATTGCAGTTTTTTTATGAAATCGTTCTGATCGCTACATTCTGATCGCTACGTTTTGATAGCTACATTTCACTTGCTCTCTGATTGTGAGATAAGACTATTGTAAATAATAAGTTAACCTAATAATTTCTTACAATATTCTAATACTGTAGTTCTTTTGTGGTGTATAATAAAGCGTCTTGATTGCATCTTTTGTTTGATGTTGGTGCTGCTTTTTCTGCATTGCATTGTAATCATTTGACAAAAATGCATTATAGTTCATTCCACTTTGTTGTTGTTAATGGTTACTGTAAATAGTTTCATTGTTTTCGTTGATCTTTGTAGAAAAGTGCAGTAAAATGTGGACAGAACTGCACAGTTAAGTACATACAGTATATGTATTATTGTGGATTTTGCTTGCACACATGCAGAGATATTGGTTTGCACGTGGGAACAATACATTTGTGGAAATGATTGCACATAAAGACAATTTCTACAGGCCACGAGCCATAAAAATACTATGTATCTATTTTCATTATTGTTCATTTGAAAATCACACAAACAATTTTAAAAAATCACCTTTCTGCATGATCTTTCTTTCATTACACCCTGTTGTTAGTGGTTATTGTGGTTCCATTGCTTATAGTTAGGGCTCTTTCTTTTCGTTTTTATTTTTGATGATGTTATGTCCCTTTTTGAGTTTGTTTTGAGCTGAACTAATTTCTTAATTGAACTCTTGTAGAAGTGTTGATTGTAAAACACGATCGCTTTTTGTGTTTTTCCTGTAACTTTCACTAAAACTCTCATTCTTCTCATTTTTTTTTTTAAAGGCAACTCTTTTTTAAATCAAACTGAAACAAAAAGCAAGCAAAGTTAAATTGCTTTAATCCCCATTTTGAAATCCTGGTGACTCGTTGCAAAATTATTTCACCTGTTATGCAAGTTTTTCTCTTAATTGTGTTTTGTGAATCTCTTTAATAAATGTTATTTATTTTACTCAATGATTGTATATTATTATGATATATATATATATATATATATATATATATATATATATATATATATATATATATATATATATATATATATATATATTATTGATTCCCTGCTTGAATAATTTACATTGTACACTTGAGTCCAAGAGCTTCCATACGGAAGAGTTCATTTTAGACCCTGTTTAACATGCTGTGCATACATTCATTTCAACCATTCTGGATCTCTTTGATCAGTCACCTGACCAATCCTTGGTATTTTGGCTTTCAGCTGTTATTTCTCCTAGCTCTGGAATAAACCGCTAGGAGAACATTATATTCATAATGTGTACCAAAAAATAAAAATATATAAACATTTAAGTGGAGACAGTATACAAGTTCATCCACAACCCACAGAAATATAGACAGCACTGCTATCCTTTTGTACTTTCACACAGTAAATTCAGCCTGACCTAAACCCACATCTCCATCTCTGTCTTTAGCATCATCACTGTGATGGCTCAGGCCTCTCTGTTTTTAATGGTATGGAGGAAGTTAAAAGGTGGTATAAATACAACATTAGAAACACACTTTGACAGTCCTGAAACTGATTGGTATTGAAAACAATATAGAAATGTCAATTGATCAATGTAAAGTTCAGTATGAAATATGAACCTTAAAGTACCAATGATTAAAAGGACTTTCCAACAAAAGAAGAATCATTTATGAATACGAGACACTAATCCCCTTGTGATAAGTATTACTTTCTTTGTTTTTCTTAAGCACCAATGATTTCTGAAAGTCCTGTGTTGTCAGATGCTCTGACTGGTTCTTGTAAAATTGTCAGTAGTGTTCTGTACCTGGACCTGCTTCCATTGCCAGTGCAGAGACTTTGATAATTAAAATACCCTTTATTTTCATGGAAATTAAAAAGAAAACAAATGATTTCCTCAGATAGTGAATACATATTCTAGTCAGTTTGTAGCAAGACACTTTTAAAAATTGAACCTTTTTATTTATGTTGGCTTTTACTCCTTTCAAAAAAATACTGTGTACTATGCACTCTGTTTAAACTAACAGCCTGATTCACGTTTTGAAATAAATGAATAAATAAATAAATAAATAAATAAATACATTACTCAATAGTAATTGCATTATGCATTGAATGGTTCTCAGACCTGCACCTATAAGCCCCAGCTAAAGGCACCTATGGCTGTTGTCCTACAGTATATGAAGGCTATAGAGCTTTTCTTTATAATAGATACTTTGAAATGATGTAAACAGGGCATGGTTTTCCTGATTCAGTCACCCAATCACATAAGATGACCTGCCTATTGCGTTGCTGAGAGGTACATTTTCAAGTCACATACTGTATTCCATTTCATCTTTTGGTCACTCAACAGAAAAGCAGTCATCAGATCAGAGGAGCTGCTAAAATGAACAGACTCTTCTTGCTTAATGTATTGTTCTGCATCGCATAAGTGTGAACCTGTTTATTTATTCATTTCATCAGTGCACTACATCAAGTGGAAAACTGCAGCAGAAAACCATTTTAATATGATATACATTTATTTTCCTACAGAAATATTTAATTTGTAACTTAAGCAAATGGTCAGACACAAAACCAGCAGCCAGAACTTTAGTAAAGTTTTGTCTTGTATTTATTTTTGCTGTAATTTGCATACATATATGAATCTGAATCTGCACTGACATCCAATTGTACAAAATAAAATATGTGAAACATTAAAGGGGTCTCATCCTGTGCTTGTATTATTAATAATTAAAACAGCTCCTGCTAACTCGCTAATCAAACATACTCGGACTGGACCTTGTTTAGAATAGTGATATGATTAGTCCTGATACATAATCTGTGCCATGCTAGAAATACCTTGTCTAGTCATTGTTTTATGTTTTGATGCTTAGATACTTTGATACTTTGATATTAATTGAATGAAGACCATCACAGTCATGTTTTGTAATTTACAGATGAGATTCCAGCACAGCGCATTGTCCAGCCACATATATCAGTGACAGCCCAGCTTGGAGAGTCTGTGACCCTGGAGTGCTCTGTGTGCCCACTCGGCACAAGCACAGTACTTTGACTTGGTTAAAGGAAGTCATTGGACAGCCTCGTAGGCAGATATCAACAATGTATGAAGGAGCAGAGCCCGCATTTTATGAAGAATTTGATAATAAATCACGTTTCCAAATACAACGAAATGAGATCAGTTTTAACCTCAAATTTTAAAAGATGGAATAATCGGATATGGCTGTTTATTACTGCAGAGCACTGACAGACAGTCGTGTCCTTTGGGAATGGAACTGCACTCTTGCTTAAAGGTAAATTCAAAGGTTAATTAAAATATATTTTGAATGTTCCTTTAAAATGTTTCTAGGATGGGAGTAAAACTGAAATATGTTTTATCTGCACTTCTCACAATCAATGCATGCCATGTATATTATCATTTCTCTTAAGAAAAAAACATCAGAACATTTAATTTAAGTATGAGAGGAGGACATTTGGAACAAAATATGATTATAAAACATCCTTAGAGAAAAAGAAGTGGACAACAGCAGTAAATGCAGCCAGGACAAGATAGTGACGCCAGAGAGTTACAGCAGTCACTAAATGACTTAAAGAAATTCAAATTGAGCATTTTCTTTACAACATGGACCTTTATACCAGTAATGTGTCATGAGGATGTTGCTGTAAGTTTCTGTTCCTTGTTAATAATGTCATAATATTTAATAACACATTTATAAATGTTTTATAAATGGATCCCTAAACTAAAGTGCAGTCAATCTAAAGTTCAATTCCCCGTCTATTGATCTTGTCCCTCTTGTCCCTTCTTTGTATTAAAGATGTCTCAGACATCTTTTAATACAAAGAATATCAATAACAGGCAGACCTTCAAGAGAATATTCTATCCTGGGTAATGTTAAATGTAATAATTGCTGTTATTAAACACTATTCAGGGTTTGTGCTCAGCATTGCATTGAAACAGTCTGGATGGTGATCTTGTTGTGGCAGCAATGCTCCATCCGTTACCATTCTATTGTTCTTGGACATGGGCTTGAATCCCTCATTTTATACTGTAAACTGATCAGAATTAATCTGTATGATTATTTAGATCAGCTAATCTTCAATTAACACCTTGATCAGTGGCAAACAGCACTGCAACTGACATACATAAAAGTTGTTTTAAAATGTATATTTTAACACTCTTCATTGTATAAAATGTATTAAAAGTCCAAAGCTTTTTAAATATATATATTTTTTAAATGCCTTTAAAACAATCACAAATATAAAGTTGAAAAATAAATATGATATTATGCGTGGAAACTCAACACATACAAAATGTAGTAAATAACCAAACAAAGAACACATACCTGTGCTTCAATTTGAAATCACATTACACATAACAAAGCAGCTATGGATAAAAAACATGCCCAATAAGAACTTGCTCACATAACAAAAAGAAAGATAGAAAGGCTGCCTGTACATTCCTGTATGTTTCATTCTTACTGGATACCTGCTGGGCTTGCCTTCCACAGAAACATATTCGGTTGGAGAAAAAATGTTTTGAAATTTTAAAAATATTCATGAATACCTTCCTCGCTGTGTTTAGGTATTGAATCGGAGGAAGGATTATTCCGCCTCCTATCTCTGAATCGGTGCAGTCTTACTATTGTGCAGTGGTGACATGTGGGAGGCCAGTAATGGAAATGCAACCAAGAAGAACAATACGGGTGAGCTTCTGTTTTCTTGCTCACTGCCATGCTAAAAAACATTGCTGATAAAAATAATTAAATAAACAAAGAAAGATTAGAAACCTAGGTATAATTCCATTCTCTTTTCTGTGACATACTTGTATCAGTTAATGCAAAATTATATTTGCATCATAACAGTTTCCATCAGGTTTATGTGCACCTTGTAGGGTATCACACAGTATGTGAGGTTGGATAAGTGGCATGATTCATGATTTAATCCAGTTATAGCTTGTATGCTTTAATCTAAAGAGGTGGATGGAACATTGCCATTGTCTAATAGAGTGACAGAATACATGGGCTCTCCTCCTTTGCTGTGCTTCTGGTTTCCATGCTGAGATGGAAAATCTGATCCGATGTGTGCCAATGAATACCAATAGCTCCTCATATTGTTTGGGCTGATCATTGGGCAGTGGTCAAGACTAGTTTGAAATTCACTGGCCTGGTACCTGCATGGTAGATGATGTTTAGCTTCATCTATGAAGATGTTTTGAACAATGTTCAAGTCCAACAATGCACTCACCTGGCTGTCCCTGCTCTCAACGAATACTGATGATTGTTAAGTATTGCAAATTACATTTCTACGTGTATGCAGAGTGTAGAATGTTTATTCAAATAATTGAGTGTCAGCAACTACAAAGTTATATGTGCATTTTAAGATGAATCACTGACATAACAAGCGTGTGTGTTAGCAATGGAATTCTGTATGGAGAATTAAGAAATGTGTGTGAAAGCGTTATGAATAGCTTTGCATTTCGTTAACAGTTTCCTTGTTTTCTTATAAAAATATATATATTTGTCCATATTCAGGTCTGATACAAAGCAGTGAATATTTCGTGAGAATATTACAGAAACCAGTTTCTAGTCAAAGTAAAGGTATTGTTTGGTATGTCTGAAAATAGTAATACAATTGTTAGGACCCCAAAATATGAACCCATCGGCTTGGGGTTAATTTACATTTTAGAACCCCAAAATCTTTTCATGTTTGACTAGGTGTTGTCTTGAGAATGCCCCCATCACGATGCAGAATATTCACTTTACCAGAAGCCGTTCTGCTTTTGTATTTTTGAAATGTAAATAAATCAGATGGTTTGATAATTGTATTTTTAAAGCACAGGTCCACAATGTATTTATTAGGCTGCATTAAGTTTTCTATTTTTTTTATAGTTTAACACAATTGGGGCTACCCTGGAGAATAATTCCAACTAGTCTTAGGATGAACATTAAATAAACATGGTCTATGGCAGTTTTAGTTATACAGTTTTATATAAGATTTATAATTGAGTGTTTAAAGTTGTGGAAGAATATACTCTAAATACAATACAGTGCATTACTTTCTTAAAGTTTGCTTTCATTTCTCTTCATGCAGGATCATCTTCAGTTTCATACAATATTAATAAATAAATAAATACATCAGATGGTTTCAAAATTGTATTTAAAAGCCTAGGCATGCAATGTATTTATTACCGCATTAACATTTATTATTTGTTTTTATTTCCAAAGTAGTCTCGTTTGACACATTTGGGGCTACCCGAGAATAATTCAAACTCAGTTCTGTAATTCAAGTCGGATTTTCTGGCATCAGATAATCTTTATCAGATCGACTTTGGTAAAGTGAATTGTCTGCATCATGATGGGGTCATGCACAAGACAACCCTAAGCCGAACACAAAAAGATTTTGCGATTCTAAAAATGTCAATGAACCCCTTAATATTCAGTCACAGAAACATAATGAAGTAAAAAGAGTTGCTGTTATGGTTGTATACAGTGAAATGCAAGAAACATGTAATAAATGTAGATTATTCATATTATAAATGTTATCTCTAACCAGCAGGAGATGAGTCCTTTTTACTCCTCCTGTCATTGTGTTGGCTGGGGCAAACATCGTGCTGCTGATTTCAATAACTGTGCTTGTGTGCCTGCGCATCAAGGAAGGGAAATGTAAGAGCTGTTCAGGTGAGCTGATTCAAGTGTATTTAAAGTTATATTCCATTACATGTGAAGCCAGCATTTAATATCTCCATGTGGAGCTTTTAAGCTACCATACTGACAGTGAAGTGCAGGGCTGTTTACAAACAGAAACTTGGTTTACTTCCAATAATGGGAACACAGACTGGATTCATTCTTTTATTCTTATTGCTCATAGCTGGGAGCTCATAACAAACGCAAACCTCAGGAAAACCTCCTGATAATCTGCACTTTTACTTGTTTCCATGTGCAAGTGAACATTGTGATAAGATCACTGTGGGGAGTGTGCACTGAAATGCCATGATCATCATTACTGCAACATTAATAAGAGTCTCAATACAAAAACTAATACATGACTGAATCTCTCTCTCTCTCTCTCTCTCTCTCTCTCTCTCTCTCTCTCTCTCTCTCTCTCTCTCTCTCTCTCTCTCTCTCTCTCTCTCTCTCTCTCTCTCTCTCTCGTACATGCTTAACAGATCAGACTGAAGACCACACAAATGTTGACTCAGCAAATGATCAGGTACATTTATTCATCTTGGTATTAAAAAATATTGACAATCCATTAAAAAATAATATTAATAATAGTACAGTATATATTTGAGATAACATATGGGTGTAATTACATTAAATTACCATTGTATTACATCACATAACAAACTGAAGGGCATTCCCATGTAATTAGACAATAATGATCACAGTTATTACAAGCGTAATTACAATTCTACTCATGCCTTGCTATCTGTGCTAATAGGTGCTACACAAATATAGCATATAACTGATGCAAATACATTGATAAATACAACAGTTCCATAATGGCCTCTTTTGCAGAATCAGCAAATGCTGGATTACGCTGCCTTGGATTTCGATCAGGAAGAAATAAACCTGGAAAAAAGAAGAGACATGAATAAAGAAAGAGTGTACACTGAAGTGCGAGTGC
Organism: Acipenser oxyrinchus oxyrinchus; assembly: GCA_030684275.1. Lineage (NCBI taxonomy): Eukaryota > Metazoa > Chordata > Actinopteri > Acipenseriformes > Acipenseridae > Acipenser > Acipenser oxyrinchus. The sequence goes on along the minus strand of JAGXEW010000964.1, from coordinate 3,861 downwards.
AGCAGCGGGAATAACAATTCTGTCCACACTGTTTCCAAACACAGGCTACTTTAACACTCAAGCTGCAGTTATAATGCCATTCCAGGGTTAAAGCATTTCATATGCTCTGTGTTTTTACTATGAAGATAAACTGTGGGTATATTGTGTATTCTATTCTCATTTGAATAGACCTCCAGTGCACAGAAAGCTCAACAATACTGTACTGGCATCTCATTTGAATAGACCTCCAGTGCACAGAAAGCTCAACAATAGTGTACTGCCATCTCATTTGAATAGACCTCCATGCACAGATAGCTCAACAATAGTGTACTGCCATCTCATTTGCTCTCTGGAAACTGCCTGTGTTCATCTGTTTAATGTTTTGTTCATCAAAGTCAGGCTGGGTTAGACTCTGAACATTTACATGCAACACATTCAAAAGATACTGTTATTAAATGAATACCTTATTTCCATTTTGTGTATTGTATTCCATATTTTATATTGTTAAAACATTGTTTAATTTGACTCGATATCAATACATGGTCATGTTTTATATATACTTGCAACTGCATGTGGAAGCTTGTGATTCATGTAGTCGACTTTGACAAAATGGGTGTTATTTTCAAAGGAGATCCACTGGAGGATCGCATTATTTCAGCCGGTTTTTTTCTATTTTTCCCACCGATTCAGTCTTTTCTAAAGCTGCTGAAATAGCTAAGAGATTAGTTATTCTGACTGTTTATTTTGGCGGAATACGTAATGATCTAAGAATCAATTATATTTTCTAAAGATGAAAGTGGTGGAAAATGGAAACCTCCACCAGTTAGCTTTCCGCTTGCTTCGACACGATCAATACGACTATCCACCAGTAACAAAGAGACAGCAAGTCAGCCCAAGTCTCCCTGGTATGTTAGGCGCAGGTGTGTGTGTGTGTGTGTGTGTGTGCGTGCGTGCTACGATCCCAAACTAAAATACAATCCCATTGCAATGCACACAGTTCACTTTACCTCAAGCTGATTTGAAAAAGAGCCAACCATCCCTTCCTGTCAAAGCGAGACTAATTTGAATTATTCTCAGGGTAGCAGCAAATGTGTCAAACTATAGGCTACTTACAAAATAAAAATAAAAATAAAAAACATTTCTTTTTTAAAGCGTTAATGCAAGGATGTTGAAGTTGTCTTCTTATTCGATCAGCTTCTTATCCATATGTTTTTCACTGTCTAACATGCTTTCCTTTGTTATCTTGTCTTATAACCCATTTTTAAGCTTCTTCTTTAGGTGTACAGATTGATGTTCAGCAATGATACAGTGTACACATTGCTTTGCACTTCAGATATACAATGTGCTTACCTTTGAAAAGTAGAAAAAAACTTCAACAAAAGGAAAACATGCTTTCTGTATGGTGCAGAATAAAACAGTAAACTTGGACAGGTGACTTTGGGTTCTTAAATTGACTTTCCTGTTGCTGTTTAGTTTTAAGTAGGATTTATAATTGTTTAAAGCAGGCGTAGCTAGGAATGGAAATTTAGGTGGGCCCCAACTTGTGTGACGGGCAAGTACCAAGGTCTGATGTCACAGGAAATAGTTTACATTACAAACATGATTTATATCAATTAAAAAGTCTAAATACATCAAATATGTTTGTTTGACCCAGTTACCATAGTAACCAAGTGCTCGGCGCTGACAAAGCATTCATTCACAGAAAATAAATGCCTATTTTTCACGGTAAATTGCAAGAAGTTGAAAGCAACTTTCATTTTTGTTATGAAACCAACTCTCGATTAAGCCAATGACCGCCATTACTACAGTACACATTTGTTTGTTGACATGCTGATCCAGTGTGTGTGTGTGTTTCTTAACATGCTGATCCAGTGTGTGTGTTTGTTAACATTCTAATCCAGTGTGTGTGTGTGTGTGTGTTTACTAACATGCCGATCAATGTACATGTTTGTTAGGATGCCCAATCCAGTGTGTGTGTGTTTGTTAACATGCTGATCAATTGTGTGTTTTGTTAACATCTGATCCAGTGTGTGTGAGTGTGTTTATTAACATGCGATCCAGTGTGTGTGTTTGTTAGCATGCTGATCTAGTGAGTGTGTGTTTGTTAACATGCCGATCCAGTGTGTATGTGTGTTTGTTAACATGCCCGATCCAGTGTGTGTGTGTGTGTGTGTGTGTGTGTGTTGTTAACATGCTGATCTAGTATGTGTGTGTTTGTTAACATGCTGATCCAGTGTGTGTGTGTGTGTGTTTGTTAACATGCTGATCCAGTGTGTGTGTGTTTGTTAACATGTCAATCAGTGTGTGTGTTTGTTAACATGCTGATCCAGTGTGTGTGTGTTTGTTAACATGCTGATCTAGTGTGTGTGTGTTTGTTAATATGCTGATCTAGTGTGTGTTTATGTTTGTTGAGGTGCTGCTCCAGTGTCTGTGTGTGTTTCTTAACATGCTGATCCAGTGTGTGTGTTTGTTGACATGTCGATCCAGTGTGTGTTGTTTGTTAACATGCTGATCCAGTGTGTGTGTGATTGTTAACATGCTGATCCAGTGTGTGTGTTTGTTAGCATGCTGATCCAGTGTGTGTGTTTGTTAGCATGCTGATCCAGTGTGTGTGTGTGTTTATTATGTTGATCATGAAAGTGAGATGTGGAAGCAGCCCAGCTGTGCTCTTGTAACCTTTGGTTACTGCAGCAGTCAAAAGATTTTTCGACACTCTGTCTTTGTGCATTATGCTGGATCCTTCCGAATACACATAAACTAACTTCTGTGCTTACCTATAAGACCTTTAGCTAGCCACCTGCAGGAATGGGCTGTCCGTTTAGCTCACGGATTGTTGCTTACCCCAAGAAACTGGATCGCCTCAGAATTCACATTTCCAATTTCAAATTCGTTCAACCTGCTCAAAGTGGATTTGCTATCTTTACTTGGTCATTTAAGTATGTCATCAAAATAATTCCCCAGGCGAGCATCCATATCTCGCTTGCTGGATATTGCTAAATCTGTTGGTGAACGTCACTATTATGTTAACCTATCCAGCTCTAGTCGTGCAGACTTGCAGATGTGGGTCTCTTCTTTTACGACAAAATCAAATCATCAGTCGAGCTCCATCTGTACACAGATGCATCATTATTAGGATTTCAGGGTGTGTTCAGCTTTTCCTGGTTTTTAGCAGCCTGGTCTGCTCTATGGGATCTCCCTCCTCAACAACGTTCCTCTGCTCTAAATAGGCTCTATCATATAGTTCCAGCTGCTTCCATCTGGGGCCACCGATTGTCATCTTCCACTGTGACAACCAATCTACTGTCGCCATTATCAATAAAGGATGATCCAAACAGCACTCAGAAATAGCTTGCTCCACCGCCTCACCTGGTTATCTATTACCAGCAACTTTCTCTTTAAAGCAGCTCATGTGCCTGGTCTTCTCAATCTCATAGATCATGCTCTCTCTAGGGCCTAGTTTCAGAAATTCCATCAACTGGTCCCGTCAGCTGATCCTCACAGCCTCCCCCAGTCCCCAATTTCAAGACCTTATTCTGGATTGAATTCCCAGCTTCTCAAATCAGCAAGATCTTAAATGACCAAGTCTATAGCTCCATCTACCAAAGACTCTTATAAATCATAGGAGGCTGTGTGGTCCAGTGGTTAAAGAACAGTCTTGTAACCAGGAGGTCCCTGGTTCAAATCCACCTCTGCCACTGACTCATTGTGTGACCCTGAGCAAGTCACTTAACCTCCTTGTACTCCGTCTTTCGGGTGAGGCGTAATTGTAAGTGACTCTGCAGCTGATGCATAGTTTACACACCCCTAGTCTCTGTAAGTTGCCTTGGATAAAGGCGTCTGCTAAATAAACATATAATAATAATAATAATATAATAAATCAGC
>JAGXEW010000963.1:0-38176 GCA_030684275.1 Acipenser oxyrinchus oxyrinchus | reverse complement strand
TTGGGCTACACTGTGTTGCAATTTGTTACTGAGTACTACAATCACAAGCACTCATTAACTAAACCATGATCGATTCCACAAAACACCTTTTTTTTCTCAGTCTTTAAATAAGTAAACCTTGTTGAAATATTAAAATACCTGGTTATTTTATAATTTAAAAGTTCATGTGTAGCGAATACGCATAGCAATTTTGCAGAACAGCTTGAATCCACATGCCAAGCTTATGGTACTTCGTTGGTTCCCTGCGTCTCAATGGTCAATTGTGAATATACTGCATGTGGTAGCTAGAATGTTTGAACAGCTAATTGCAGCCTGCCTTGGAATTCCCAGAAACGTGTGACCAATAAGTCCATGTTTTTAAAAACAAAAAATCAAAAAAAAAATACAACATATGGCTAAATGCATTGCATTCACTTGCGATGTGTGTTTGTGACTGGTGAATAAGCGACTGCATTAGTGATTTTGGATTCTGGATTTCTCTGTGTCGTCTTAGTCCCCCTCAACCTGCACCGCCAATTTACCTGTCCGCCACGTTTTTGGAAGGTAAATCTATATAATAACTACAATATGCTGTGTTTGGAGAGAGTCGGGATGCTTTATATTGCTATTACAAGGAGCTCAATAAGGAATACAATATTATTGTTTCTTTATAAATATATAGTATATGCATGCAGGCCTTTTAAGTATATTCCATCTGCAGTGTTGGAATAAGCAAATACAAATACTTGTTGTTTTTGTTTTATTGTTTATAAGTTTTTTTGTACAGTAGTAAAATTGCAGTTAACATGTAAAGCTGTAGTTAACGCAAGCCCCATAAGTTAAAGTATGCTCATCATTGTAACCAGAGCTGGCATTCTACCGAGGTCAAACTTAGGTCTCAAGCTCCAGCTGTCAGTATTTATATAACTGCTTGGTATTTACTATTCAACCTCCAGATCTATGTTACACCAACAGAGAATATGAAGGAGTCTTTTGTACTTTACCAGAATCTGTACATGAGCATCAGCATTGATGATGCAAAAACAACCGAAGACACGACCTCTGTGTCCTCATAGCTAGTTACAGCCATGAGTATGCGACAGTATTTATTGGAAGTACTCATGACTTCAAGGTAATGTTGCATTGTACTCACCCAAAATACATTTTATTCACATAGGAATAGATGTACTAAGATGGGCCAGTCGCAGTGCAAACATACCGCAATTTGCATTTTCGTTGCGACAATTCGCAAAGTATACATTTTGTCATATGTACTAAGAGAAAATATGTTAATAAAAGAGCCGCAATATAGTAATTTAAATATCTGTTGAGTCTTCTTAGTGAGATCTCGTGCGACATTGTTCAAATAAATAGTGGGAGTTGAGCTGTGGTTTGCTGCAGCAGAGGGTGCCGTAGGATAACGTCCATACATTCAAGGGTGCAAGAATCAAAATAACATTGCTTTTGTTAAATGTATACGTCATCTGTACAATGCATTCTGTTCCGTCTAAATTTTATCTATTTAATACTGTTATATATAGGCAGTTCAATCCCATCAGATTCTATAGTGGGGCCCCCACCTTCACCCCCAAAAAGCTTTTAATAATTATACAGTAGCCCCTCGCTAAACCGGACATGTTTGTCCAACATAAGGAGGTGTCGGGTTTAAAAACAATACAATAAAATCGCACACATATTTTGGGTAGGCTACACATTACATTATGTAAAAATATACATCTGTACAGTAGGCCTATACAGTATACAGTACAGTAGTAAAATCAAATGAATACCTAGTACACTTTCTTTTTGCTTTAGCCTACCGGTAACACAAAATAAATCATGCTGCTGCATTGTACACAATGGTGTACAATGTGAATAAAAGATTATTTTAAATTGAAACTAAATGATTTCAGTGTTTTTATTATTATTATTATTATTATTATTATTATTATTATTATTATTATTATTATTATTATTATTATTATTATTATTATTATTTTTAACTTGGCCTACTTAGTAGCCTAGACAATTAACACAAAATAGATCATGGTCCTATACAGATGCTCAGAATGAGCAGGAGGGGTTAGTGGCACATGTGTGCAGTCTATTGCTCCCAACACGCTGGGAAAACCAGAAATGTCATAGAAATTTGTTTTCAAGGCTTGTAAGTACACCCTGACTTGAATGAAAATTAGGTACTAGGTGTTCGCCTCAAAAATGCATTGAGCACAACTGGCAACGCACGAGAAAAAGCGGACTGGCAAATGCCAGCAACAATTGCAACTGTTTAAAACATGTTTTCAAAAGTTCTTAACAAATTGATGCCATTGTAAGTGTCACAATTGACGGGAGCTTTAGTACATCTCATTATAATATTTGAGAACCCTCATCTCCACCCACATTTTTTGCAAATTTATGCAGGAACACCCATAATTACATATTCATCTAAGGTTGAACCGCAAAGAAAAACTGCTGGCTCAAAGCATTCCCTAAAAAGTCGCTAAAAGCATTTCGCTTGTTTAGTGTATTTCACCCTAGACTTCCGACTTCGTTTGCAACTGGTTTGCGATTATTGCGACAGGCAACACTTTAGTACATCTATCCCATAGTGTCTAAATTGGAGAGTAAATAATGACCCAAAACCTTATCTGGTGCACTGGTCGTACTTCCTTGCAACCTCTTTAACTCAACCCCTTAGTGAATCCAGAGCACTTTTATATATATATATATATATATATATATATATATATATATATATATATATATATATATATATATATATATATATATATATATATGTTGTAACTTGGTTTGAATTTTTCATTTTAGCTTGGATGCCAGGGCCGGTTCTGTTTGGCAGCTATTGACACGGCATGTATTTCATGGGAGACCAAATATAACAAGAAGACTTCCTGCAGATATTATGACAATGATCTTTTCAGACAAAGGTACTGTACAACTATTTTTTGGAAATACTAAAAGTTAATGAGAGATGCTGATTTTTTTATTTTATTTATTTATTAATTAATAAAGAAAATGTATCAAAGATTTCCTTTCACCTGATTGGTCAGCAGCAAGAACTTGAATTCTACCTTTCTGAAGCAATACATGTGGAAATAATTTTTGTAAGTGACCTTTACGTACTTGATGACCAATCAGGTTGAAAATAAAAGTTCACGTTATAATGGTTCCATTTTCTAAAAGCAATTAAAAGCTTACCCTCTGATAAGGCCAGGTCCTATTGCTTAAATATCCTTAAACACGGTCAACTAAAACATGATGAAGGAAACTTAATTTTCAGAACCTTTCCTTTTACACACTCACAAAAACCGACCCAGCAGTAGACAAATAACACAAAACTGAGAAAGTGTCAATACAGCTAAATCCTCTTTTGCCTGTAAATTAATGCTTATCTTAGGAACCTACAAAATCCATTTGTCTTGCAGATACCTCGGCCTGCAGCTCCTGTTCGAGTGTGGTGCCTTCTTCTGTTTTCTGATGGTTTTCATAATCCTGTCAAAGCTGGAGACAGAAAGAGAGGGGAAGAAGAATCCTGAAATGTGTAAAGTCACTGAGCAGCTGGTTTTGGACAAATCCAGTAACTCCTCGGTGTGATGAAGTCTTACAGCAGAAAACAGTTGGAATTTAAGAATGATTTAATTTCTCTGAAGACAACCAGCCCAAAATAAAAGAACAGAAAAAATTGTTTTGGATGGCTGTGTATCTTGTTGAACTATTGGATAATTGTGTCTGAACCAGGACTTGCAACCCTGAAGAATTGCCTATGAACAACTTAAGCAAGTGCATTTAAAAGGCATTTGTGAAGAGCGTGAGGAAATTAGGTCACATTTTATGCTTCGCTATTATGTTTAAAAATAACTAAAAACTGGTAAGGCTGTGTGGTCCAGTGGTTAAAGAAAAGGGTTTGTAATCAGGAGTTCCCCAGTTCAAATCCCACCTCAGTCAACTTAACTGCCTTGTGCTCCGTCTTTCGGGTGAGACGTAATTGTAAGTGACTCTGCAGCTGATGCATTGTTCACACACCTTAGTCTCTGTAAGTCGCCTTGGATAAAGGCATCTGCTAAATAAAATAATAATAATAAAGCAGTAGCTTTGGCACCATATTCAAGTGCAATGCTTTTGAGGTTCAAATGTATTCATAAACTTGCTTCCTATTTGAAACAAGTCAGCTGGTGTTTATTCCAGTTTTAACTCCTGTTTTTTGAAAGGAGAAATGTATTTTTTCTACAGCCTTACTTATATAAAGTATAGTGGAATTAATAGAAGCTTTGGCATTTTTAAAATTTTAATCTAAATCATGGCTGCTCTTGGTTCAGCAATCAAGATACAGACAGGGTATATCTCTCTTTGCTGGTATGTAGCTCTAATGGGATGCTCTCTGCATTGCAGACATTTCTGAAATGGAATGTTGCTGGTGATATTCTTCCACAAATATATCAGCTGTGTTTCAATAAGACTGGGGAATGAGACGGATATATCAACAAATACTGTGCATGTTTTGCCTGTTTACACATTGGGCTGTATATGTGTCTGCATAGATGAATGAAAGTTAAATATGAATGAACTATAATTAAGCACACCTAAAAGTAATGTATATTTTATTAGTATATTTTTTGCAATTTATTTGCTTTTTATACACTGTGACATAAATTAACTCTTTATTACTGTAGCACATGGTTTTATGTTTTAGGATGACATTGATTTAATGGAAAATGGTCTGTCATCATATGGTCAAATGTTGTGTACTAGGACCTCATCATTTGGCGATAAAGCAAGATGAAGTTATTGATTAGCATCAGGCCAGTGTCACTACAAGATGAGTGCTGCTAATGCTGTGAAACATATATTAACCTGAGCATTTAAGGGCACTGTCTATCAAGACTTGCTGAGCCAGCTGACTCTGATGTAGATATCGTATCTATGCACCTTTAAAGCTGAATTTTATATATATATTCCTTTTCATTGATATTATTGATATAGTCTCGAGTTGATCGTCGTCTCTTTTAGTAGATGCCTGCTACAGTGGTCCCCTACAAGCTATGACGTGTGGTGGTTGTGCTAGCCGGGTTTCATTACTTATGGTTAATAGTCTTTCTGCAGCATGAAGTGATTTATACCTGTCACATAGTTTCAAAACAATATTCTTTTAAGTGCTTTTCCATGTATCCCTCAGGATTACAAGGTTCAGCTTAGTGGACAGGCGTAGATACTTTGTTAAGGATATATGCTGTACAATATTTTACAAATATATTTGAATGCTTTTAAATTGAAGCAAATTCCCCTTAGGGAATTAAACCAAGACACAACACATTTTTAGCATCTGAAACGTTTTCAGAATGTCTGTATTCAATTCTGTGGTGGCTCTTATCATGTTGGGTAACAACCAAAGATTTTGGACCAAAAGCTATACCTGTCTTTTATAGTTTTTTTTTTCTTTCTTTTTGTTTCTAGTCATTATGACTAGTTCTGAGTTCTGTTGCTCTAATTTGGGGATTTATATTGTTCTGTCTTGCTCAATCTGACAGCCATCTTGCTTGCAGGCCTTTTTTGGCAAGTATTTGTTGCTTCCAGGACCCTCATAAATGATGTGATATTGTGGCTTTTCAACTCTGTGTCTATGATATACCACACGGTGGTATTCACTGGGGGCTTTCTGTATTTCTAGGGAAGAGGTTTAGTCCACTATGTTAACCTTATTGGCTAACCAGCTCTTTATAGACCAAGCCTACCTTTCACAAAATATTCTGAAAGTCTTTCTTCTGCTCCTCCCCACCATCTCCTTTGCAACTGTATCTCCTTTCTGGGGGTCAGTGGTACTCCATCACCTGGCATTGTTTGACCTCAATTGAGGGAATCTCTGTCAGATAGAGAGATTCTGGTCCAAACAGTCTAATCATCCCGCAATACGTTTTATACTGCATCTAGCAATGCTGTTCCTTAATCTTTCATGTCATTAGTTTTGTACATTAAAAATATGGTGGCCAGTATCTACATACTAAAAATTAAATGAGAAAGTAAAAATGAGAAGAATGCCACATCAAGAAAATATTTTAAAACTTCGAGAAACAGTAAAGGTTAAAAAATACCCACATATATGGAAATCATATAGGGTACCGCAATAAGTATTTTCAAAACTAACTAGACTAATGTTAGTTGTACTTTTCGAATAAGCTTTTTTGTTTTCCAAATGTAATGCTGAGAGTTTAGATTATGTTTGGTATGTATTATTAATGTAAACAGACAAAGGAAATGTCCCTCTAAATCACTACTCCCTTATTCGGAAATCCTCAGACTCAAGCTACATATCTACCGGAATCTATGCTGATTGATCAAAGCTTTGTCTACTGTAACTGAATCTTATTACAGCTGTAAATACTTTTAGTATTAATAGTTATAAAACAACCTAGAAATGGTTTAGTATGAAATTAAACAAATAGCATTAAACATTGAACTGTTGATTTGGGTATAACAGTAGGAACACATTAAGCTGTACTTACTCTATATACTGTATGTTGTATTTGCTTTTGTAATAACCCTAGAAAAATGTGTTTTGTCATTCTCTTATAAATTTCAAACACTGACCTGTAAGATGTTAGTTCTTTGCATGAAATGAATCACAGTTCCCAACTACGGTAACTGTGTTCCCCTGTGAGGATGTAAGAACAATTACTGGCAGTTAATCACTGGAAGGATAATCCACTTCTGGAAAATGAATGTGAAGTGTATTTTTTTACCTATTGTTTGAGCCATTGTATATTTTCACTGTTTTCTTGTTTAATAAAAAAGTGCATACCTATATTAACAGTCATAATAATAGTAATAATTCTTTATATTGTTTTTCGATTTTTTTAAACCTAATTTTGAAAAAACCTTTCCCTTTCTCTATATCATGCATTTTGGTATTTTAGTTTTAGTTTTGCTATTTCATTTTGTATTTATTTATTACCCACCTCTTGTTAAACCTCTTCTGCATAAGCCTTTAATACACCATTATCAACCCATGCAACCACCAGCAAAGTGCTACAGTGGATGTAAAATAATTGGGTAATTAAAATAAAACAAATAAAGAAATGTAATGGGGAATTAAAGACTAATCTCACTGCTCAGTGGAGAGGGAGGAAACCTCTGGTGGTCCTGTCAGAGAGATGGCCCCCACTCTGGTCAATAGATGTATCATGTGGAGAGGAACGAACGCGAGACCACTGCAGTGGAAGACCTGTTGACATTGACGTGATGTTGAGGTTGGAATAAATATTATGTTTAATCAGGACATATCTTGAAATACCTGTTTTTAGACCCTGAAATGCCATGAATAAGCTATTTCTTTACCGTGAAAAAATCACAGCCATAACTATATGTCACAATGCCTTAAAAACATGAATACAGGTATCTAGGACTACATATATCCGTGTCCTAAAACAATGGAAACAGTTGATCTAAAAGTATAATTTCTGTTTACAGCTCAGCAAGCAGCTTTTGAAGGAGCTGTTTTATTATGCTTGCTTGCAATTTCAGGCTACTGGGTCATGTCACATGCTCCAAAAAATTAAAAGGTGAAGAACAGGCAGGAGAACAGATGAGCTGAGGGAAACCGAATGTCTGAGCCGAGAAAGAGAGAGAGCCATTGGACCAGAGAATCAGAGGCTAAGCCAGATCTGGAAGCAGTAGCGAGAGTGAAGTTTGAAAGCTCAACAGAGTTGATTAAGATGCTTGATATCGTTGGCAGGTTGGAGAAGCAATCAGGAGAAACAAGGATCGGGTAACACGACAGGCTGAAAATCTAAGTAGGAAGAGCAGGATCGGGTGCACGACAGCGGGGAGGAGTGTTCGCTGCAAAGCTTGGTTTGCTGAACAGCTGATGGATTGGATAGTGGAAATTTGATCATTGGGAACAGTGGGAGCAGGCCAGCGGCGCTGGGATTTTGGAGCAAAACCACATCCAATTACCAAATTAACAATCAATTGAACCTCATTATCGAACAAGTATCAATTAGGAAGAAATGTTTTAAGTGACAAACAACTCAGTCTTGAGTCTGTAAAAACATAATCCACTGTTTCGAGTGCTGTTAAGCATGATAAACTGTGTAACCTTAAGAACTATACAGTTAACAGAAGAGCAGAACAATTAAGATTTAACCCTTTGCGGTCTCTAGTCGTATTTTCTTCGGAAAAAGCCGAAAAACCATTCAATGGCGAGTGAGACCGATAGGAGCCGAGAGAAGCCGAAAAAGGGGTGTATCTCATAAATACTGATAGACCCGACACCACATAGATAACTCGGACATACACGAAGAAGATAGCTGCTTCCGCATCCAGGGCTCAGAGAATATCACAGACATTTGCAGAGCTTTTTGAGACGTTATAGTAATAAAATAACGATTTGGATTGCATTATTGAGGAGTTTGGTGATAAAACGAGTGATCAAGAGATGATTTATCGGTATGTACTATTATTACGAGTTATTTGAAAAATATAGCGAACGAGGGGTGGGGCGGTGCTGGAGATGCAGCACTGAGTGTCCTGGTGATATGCAGTGCCTTTTAAACCTGTTTTACTGTGAAAAAATACTTTTAAACAGCGCATCTAAAATAAACTGCGCATGTGAAAATAAATCGAACCTGACGCAGCTGAATAAATGGACAGCAAAGGGTTAAGAAATAATTTTGTCATCTACCACCAATTTAAGATCTCAGTAACAAGAATGGTTTGAGTAAGTTCAAGAAGGCCACTAAAACAATTTGCTTAAACAAATCCTGGTTTAAAAAGGATTGGAATTACATTTTGAGTCCAAGTCTGAACCAATTAATCAAATTATTTATTTAAATAGCTTAAGGGATTTTTTCTGGGAAAGAAATTGCTCACTGACTTTATAAGAAATTCTAGTTGATGCAATCCAGAGGGATCAGATGAGGCAGAAAGTTGGGGACGGGGACGGGACCTAACGTAAGTATGATTTTGTATAAGAATTCAATTTTGTGCCTTGAGTACATTGGTTCCATTATAATGGCAATTCACAAAGACATTTAAGCATACTGTTGATATTATTCATTGTAATTATTTAAACTATGGTGAATCTATACACACATGATCTTTCAGTAAGCTATGACATGTCACAGGTGTGCCCTTATTTCAATACAGTATTAAGCAATACAGTATAAATATTTATAAATATTGTCTTAACCTCTTATAGTAACTTGCCTACATACTTTGTTTTTGGTGGTGAGGAGAAATACGAGTTCATGGCTTTTGCTTGTATATCTGGCAAATCAACTGTAACTGTTCATAAATCGTCTTATAACGTGACAGAAAAATGTTCTTGAAACTCTTGTCCTTTATTAATATTTCCAAAGCTTTTCAGTCTAGGTTTCTATGTGAATGTATTTAAAGATAATCAAAAGGATATATCCATCCCATATGTAAGCTTCTGGGAAATGGTGCTTTTAACAAAGTTGTTGGCACGATTTTTTACTTGGAAACTAGTTGCTTATTGCAACATCTGGCAGACAGAATGAGCTGTTAAAATACATTAGTAAATAGTATGAAGTACAAATTCTCCTTAGCCGATTTAAGAGACAAATATTTACTGAAAATAACTGTGGAAAGTCCAGATTCAACCTAGCAGCTGAATCGGAACAAGATGTTAAATGTTTTTAAAAAGAATGTTGGAATTACCCATTTTGTATGTGAGGAAAAACACAAATAACTTATAAAGGCATCAGAAAAGGTGAATAAAAGCATTTGTATATTGCATTTCAAATGCTTATCTGGTCAGGAACCTATATTTAGTAAGCATTTACTCCAAATCATTAATAGGGTCAAATTTTAGACATATTAAATCAACACTTATGTGATGAAGATATCATCAGTGACTAAGCATTGCACAACTTTCCAATAATGAAAATGCCTCATCAAGCAATTCTTTAACAACTAAAAACTGCAGAGCATACTATCACCTCAACCTTGCCTCCCCCATTCCATTCCCTTCACCCCACACACAAACATGAACTCCACTAAATTACATACTTCTAATAGTTTCCCTGGCAAACCAGTCAGTTACTTTTTCCAGCTAATAAGTGGTAAAATTGAATAAGACCCTCAAATGTAGGGAAGGCAATGGCAAAGAATGAAAAAAATTAAAAAAAATAAAATGCTGTGTCAACTTTATATACCATTTTTTGGGGAATAAACAAACAACATTTAACTTGAACTGTTATTTGGCATCTTTTGTTTTGTAGTTAATTCACTGGGGTAAAGTCCAAGACAACCTATTCTTTACTCCTGGGATATTTTTCTATTTTAACATGTTCGTCCCAGCACTATAATATATACAAGTTTTCCTACAGAACCGTAGCTTCAGCAATTCTGATCATTTTTGTAACTTGAACAAAGAATGTTGTTTTATGTAAGTCTGGCAACAAGCTGATGTTAAGCTGATGCTAAGCCTCGAATTTGTTTTTTTTCTTTTTCATGTTTACGTTCTTCTAAAACAAATCTTGCTCAATGAATTAGGTTTAAGAGATTTTACTTCAAATCTATTGGTGGTCCCGCAAGCCTGGTAGCCCGCAAAAATAATACAGGAGACCACTGGCACCAATTCCCAGTTATGCTAATTGAATACATTTTGGGGTACAAACGTGACTTTTTTTGTCCTTGGTACCTATGATAGATGCTACCTAAGGCAAATGTACAACTAAACTCTGAAGCACTTTCATTTTATGAGTGAAGCGACCTCTAAACCCCTTGTGCTGTATGCCTACTTTTTCCTATTGGGTCGGAAAAGCTTGCCAACGCTAATTCCAACAGATCCAATATTAATAAATAGTTGCTTGGTACGGACATGTTTCTATGCAAAGAAACTTGGTAAATTTGCGCAGCTTTTTTGCATGAGAAGGTGATTTACCCACCATTTTTAGCCATTCCATTTTGGCCGCGCACTTCCCATTGTGTGAGGAATGTGCGTGGTATGTGCGTGCTACATCACATTGTCACGGCAACGAAGAGAGAATTTTGAGTTTCTAAACTGCACGGAAACCCTGCCTATATCAACTACAATTTAGCCCAGATTGCATAAAAATGTAACCCTTCGTTTTTAGGGTAGAGCTGCAAAACTGTCATATTGCCTTATACAGGTGCACTGCACTTATAACGGAACCTGGTAGAAAGGAGTTCTGTTTACAATGTGCTGAGGAGACATATCCCTGCCAAAGAACATGGGTTTTAATGGGGAATTACACTAACAACCCCCTGAAAATATTCTCTACCTTCTCCTCCCCCCTCAACCCTCTCCCCCTCCCTCCTCCTCCCTCCTCTATCTCCTCTGACGACTTTTCCGCTTTCTTCTCCTCTAAAATATTTGATATCCGTAAACTCTTTAACACCTCTACCTCTCCGACCGGACCTCTCTCAAATATATATATCTCATGCACACGTCTTACTATCTCATGAATATCAAGAAACAAGTGGATATAAGCAGATACTATTCCATGAACTAAATTTAACAAGTAGTTTTTTTTTCCTTATTACTGATAATAATGGAATAAATAACTATTATTTTATTTCTAAATATTTATTTTGAGAAAGTATTTGAGAGTAGTGTCCATTATTGCTTATAAAGACCCTGAGAATAAACATGTATTATGTCATTGCAATCACTCAGGTGAAACAATGTGTTGTAATTTGCCCAAACATCAATTTTTCAACAAAACTTTCAGGAAGTATTGTAAGGTCTCTAAGCAGAATATATAATAAAAAATACTTAACATTAGAAAAAACACACAAAAAACAAACACATATTGTGTTGAAAATAAAAGTGAACAGTTTGTATGGTTTCTGAAGTACTATAATGTTCCCCAGAGTGTTCTGAAAAAAAGAACACCATTTCCAAGATGATACTGTAAAAAAAAAGATTTGTAGTGATTTTTTATAGGAAGAGAGTCAAATACAGCCAAAAAAACACCTGGTCTTGAGGGAGCAACCCACTGAAAAATGCTTGGTCCTGAAAGCGTTTAGATAAGTATATAAAGAGAGGGTTTATTTGATGTACAGCACCTGCTCTAGTCAATTACTCTGGCTTGGTCTAAAATATATTTCCTCTTCTTTTAAATAGCAAACCATAGAGCCTTTTTTTTATTTAAAGTGTGTCTTCAATGAACTTGACCTCTTCTATAAAATCCCTTTTCTCAGCAGTCCTTAGCAACTTATAAATAAGGATCCGAGGGTCACTACTTTCAGCTGGAGTTACTTTTTGCAAATAAGAAACCGACTGTAGGTACATTTTCAAGTTAATTAAATTATTTAATAGTTTTCATATTTCAAGAGACTGCTCGTACCAGTAACTTACAGATAAGAATGGGGCTAAAGAAGATGATGAAGTAGTGAGTAGTTGTTTCTTGATGTGACCTTGATGAGTCCTTTTCTTCAGATATTGGTTTATTCAGTATATGCAGGGAATCGTTTTTCCCAGTAACAGGTAGAAAGCAGATTCAAAGATGCACACAGAAACAAGCTCTTTAATACCCATTTGCACTCAGGTTTTTCCCTCCCGTTTCTTTGTAGGTCCAGTCACCACAGGGCAACACCCTGTGGGCTACCCCAGCGGAGGGGTCCCATGTGCAGAGACAGAGACGTGTCGTGGGCTAAAGTGATCTAGAGGCTGCTATTGCAGAAAGTAAACTGGTTCTGGCTTGATTGTGTTTGTGTCATCTGTGTGTTCTTTTTGTTCTCATGCTATGCGTAAACTATATTATATTGGGCGTATCGATCCCTCCAGCACTGGGTGATTGTAGTTTCTTCAGCTGCTAACTGCCGCTGTTATTCTATGCACAGACATGTGGGTTAGGCCGATCTCTGCCGAATTGCACTACTTGATGCAATCTTGCACTTATCAGCTTCTCTGCAAAACCAACAGAGTGTACAAAACTGTAAATGCTTGCATCTTATATTGCATTCATTCTTCATTTTCCATGTTTTCCAACAGGGGCCATGTCTTAAGGTCTGGCCAGTTCCAAGGATGAATACAGACAAACTTTTTTGCCCAACATTAGACCATTGCTTGCTCTTCCTTTGCTGCAATAGTTGTTTTTTTCTGCTGGCTCTATTAACCTTTAAAACATAGTACAGAGTTGTTACAATATTCAACATTGTTACAGTTTCGCAAAAGTCATTTTTTTTTATCACATTCTCCAAGTATCAGCTTGCTCCCAACATGTCTGAAAATTTGCGTCAGGTTCTGCTCTCAGCGGATATGTAAAAGTGATTACAGGCTCCTTTATCCATTTTTGTGCATCCCAGGTGTGGTTGACAGTTTTAAAAGCCTGATGCCTGCAAAAAACTTACGCCTTGTTAGCCGGGCTCCCATCTTTGCATTCTCATCTCCATCATCAGTGGGGAAACCCCAAAGAAATTAAGTCGGTTCTATCAAAGGGCCATACATCTTTTCCACATACACCTGCCACTCAAAGGGTGCCTTGTACAAGGGAAGAAAGGTTTTAAGGTGAGTATCCAGTCAAACATCTGTGACTAATACTCTTCACTTGAAATATCCCTACTCTCCAGCCAGGCATTATTGCTTCACTTTGCAATCTGCTTTAAACAGTCTTTTCACTTCCCTTTGTTTGTCCCTCGTTGGCTTTAAAAGTACTGTACAGATGGTTTTACTTCTCTAGAACACGACCCCCTTCTTGTGTAATGCAATGCTTACACTTTCTTCTTTTTTAACCACATTGCACATGAACTTCCTTCTTTGGGTTCCAGCAACAGGAAATAATGTCATCGGTAAGTGTGTGACATAATGCTTTAAGAGCCAGTATCATATCTACAGAATGAATAACATATCTGCTGTTTTCTTCCTCTGTTTACCTTTCAGTAGGTCTTCTGTTTAAGAATGATATGTGAAGGATAACTCTGATCACCCCTGAAGCTTGGAGAGCATGTGGGAACTTGTGTAGCATCACCATCATTTGTCCGTGTGTTTGAGGTTCTTCTTGCTGCAAACCCATGTTTCATTGTGTAAACAAAGTATAAGCATCTAAATGGTGACCTCAGTTACTGTAGCAACGTAAGACGCTACCTGGGATTGTTTTGCTTGATGTTCTTTGGAAAAGGGAGTGCTTGTTACTTGACCAATCTTGAGCGTGGCACCAGCAGCCCCTTGTTAAATGATATGATGATGATTTTGTAATAAATGTTTTATGTAGATTGACTAGTTTTGTTCCCGGACCCAAAATTCTAACAAGGAGCTTGTTTGTTAGGTTGGAACAGAGATGTGTATCAGGGGTCTGCAGAGAACTGTATCATACCCAGGAGTCACCGAAAGTGGGCTGGACTAACAAGGATTATTATGACTGTTGGCCAAAAATCATGATGATATGAGTAGAGAACAAAAAGGTATCACTGCACAAGAAGCAAGAACATTGTGTATGTATGGTGATGGGGAACGTGCTTGTGTTAACAGCTGAAGCATGATGAGACAAATTAGAGCAAATTTCAACCAACAGTTATCTGTTATTATTTATATTATGTAATATTAGTTACTTGGGGGTTTCAGGTGTATATTGTGATGGGGAGGTGCTTGTGTACAGTACACACAAAAGAATGAGGCGATCAATCAGTGGAAATCCTTTGCAAGATGTATTATTTATAATTGACTAGTTATTTGGGGGTTTCAGGTGATTATTCAGGTGTTTTTTATACTCAACAGTTGGAAAGACAAATAAAAAAAAAAAATCATGTTTTTCCAAAAATATACTTTGGAAAGTCTGATAAAAAATTGGGAATTTGTTAAACAGTGGACACAACATTGTGGGGAAAAACATAGAAAATATCTCACATTTCTTTTGCACATACACTGACTGAAGGACTTGAAAAGCTCAAATGTCCCCAGAAAAATCCATGTTATCCAAATGATTTGGAAATACCATTGTTAAAGTGAAAGTCTGTCTCTGAAAAGAGTTTGATCTCAGTGGAATGTTTAATGTGACTCACTGCCTGCAGTGTCGAATGACTGCCAGGTTGAAGCTCATGGTCCCTCGGTCCTTCCCCTCTGGACTGGCTCTTAATTCATGCATTTTTTACATTGAAAACATGGCCCCAAATTAAAATAAAAGGATTTTACATGTGTATTAATCATACTACTTGTTATGAGTACATGTTACTCCACACAGTTCTAATTTGTACTGTCAGATTATTATCAAGTCTAATTTATTATCAGCCCAGTGGGGCACCGAGAAAGCAAAACATTTGGTCAATGATAAGAATCTTGACCTGCTTTCTTTATCAGTTCAAGAGGTAACAGAGTTCATTTTATTTAGAGAAGTTTTCATACATGTGGTCTGTAGATCATATCTCAAGGATGTCGGTTCCACCTTCATGTCTGTGCAGAGGTATCTGGACACATGCACGTTAAACAAACACTTTTATTTAAATGGGATGTGTTCTGTAAGGGCAAAAGCCCAACCAAAGTATACATACATTTTCCGTTTTTTGAATGGAATGTAACTTTTAAGAATGTGTTTTTAGTTTTCAATAAATATCACTTTTTCTATTGTTCTTTTTCTTCCTGTACTTTATGAGGAAGCAAAAACATAAAGCACGAAATATTAAATGATAATGGGAAAGAAAATAATAGCTATGGAAGGAATATCTGGTGGTAGACTACAGTACAAAGCTCTGTGCTGTTGGTAGCCTATATCTATAAACCAAAACAGTCACATGAAAATACATAGTTGTTTTTTGGCAGGCAATATATAGCATTTGAGGTAAAAATGTGAAAACCCTGTAAGAAACATTTTGTATGCATTGTGCATTTTCTATGACAGATCTGTTCATTCTGAGTTGGCTGTTATTGACAGCACTGTAGTTTTCTATTTTTTCATTACAAGAACAATCCAGAAGAGGGCAGTATAATACAATGCACATTTTAAATTGCTTTTTTAAATGTCATTTTCCAGTACTGTTTTATAATAAATCATGCTTTGTGGTTTAGTTGCTCCAATATTAAGTTATCATCAATTGTCTCTAAATGTGCCTTTACCTGTATTTAAACTGACTGTCTGGAGGCACTGATCAGTTCCCCACAATCCAAGTTTATTGTGACCTTTCAACTCTGCCATACAGCTCCCTTATATAAATGTAGGTGGGGCTAGCAGAATTGAAAGGTCACATTGCCAAATGGTTTAGTGGAATGAGAATGTCTGTTCAGTCCTGGAATTTAGGATTCTGTACTCTAAGAAGCCAGGTAAGGAAGATTTATAGAAACATTATAACTCAATGGAGCAAAATGGACCACCCTCATGTTTGCAAACACAATAAAATAGTAACAAAATGTAAAAAATGAAATGTCATTTAAAACTACTTAATCTTAAAATGTATAAAAATTACCCCAGGAATGATTCATGCATACCTAACTACAAGGCAGTAAGCTCTTTAGGCAGTGCACAAAGTCACCACATTGCAACAGAATACTGCCTGTTGAGTCACTGCTTATAAAAATGCAATAGACTGCTGACCTGGTTAGTTACCTGTTTTAACTCCCTTTTACAGTGCATGGGGGGAGTTATGACAAAGACAGCCCAATACCTTTCTTGGTTTATTTTCTTAACTCTTTTTGAATGCTTATTTACAGCTTTAGTTCCGGTAGAACTCGAGTTGTTTTATTAATTTATTTTCTCCTTCCCCAGTTCACTTTGCCCCCAGTAAATACTTATCTGGACATGCAAGACTGAAGATAATTTTAAAAAAAGGTTCTGTAGTGAGCTGTATAAAATGATAATGCAGTTACAACTTCAAATCATTGTATACATATAACGCTCTTACATCAACAGGATTTAAAATGGTATCATTCAGGAAATGTTAAAAGGTCAGTTGTGAGGATAAAACCTTAATTGATTTTTTTTCTTGTGTTTGCCTTTCAGACACATGTCAAGGTGTAAGATCCCTTGGGGGAATGAAGTTGTATTTACTTCACTGGTCTGATGAAAGAATTTTTAGTAAATGGCAGCAATGCTTTCATGTTGTCCATGGGGAAAAAAAATCTAGTTACATGTTGTCCATGGAGAAAATCTGAGTTTAACAGTGCTCACCTGACTGCTACAATACAGCTACAGTTTATCTAAACTCTGATTTGAGATAATAAGTATACTCAGACCCAGTAAGCCAATGAAAGGTGCTCCCGGGTGAAAGCCTGGGCAAAATCCATTCGGTCCTGAAGCTGCTGAAGGTATTCAGGTCTAGCCGGTTCAGGGGTATTGAGCTGCAGTGGCCTATCGAACACAAGGTCCACCAGGCTCCAGAGCTCTCTCCCAAATAGAAGAGCTGCTGGCGTGCACCCCATGGACTTCTGGACAGCCATCAGGACCAGGGACAGGTGTCCCAGGATGTCCACAGCGATGCGCTGTAGCAGTGCCCCCACCTGGTACTGCCGGAACGGGGCATGAGAGCAGTTCAAGAGGTCCTTCTGTGAGAAGGTCTCCTTGTCGCTGAGACACCGGCCCTAGTAGAACCACTCTTGGAGTCGGCCCAAGGTCTCGGTAGCTGGTCCCCCGTGCACAGATCCCAAGCACGATCCCCCTGAGAGCTTGGGGCACCACCAGCTGCTGGCCTTTCTGCCCCGTTGCAGGATCCGTCCATGCACGGTACACCACACCCTCCCGGAGACACAAGCCCTTCCCCTGGGCCACGAGGGCTAAACCCGCTTCCCTCGCTGGGCGCTGCTCCGTCACTAGACCCTGCAGGCGCTGTAGTTCACCCTCAGACAGCTCCAGCTGGGGCTCCACGCCCACAGCAGCGGAACTTACCTGCTCATCTGGGGTCTGCTGTGCTTCCTTCTCCAGCTGTGCACAGTGCCTGCACTGGCACCGGGATAAGGCATGGGTATTCTGGTGCAGGTGAGCAGCTCAGTGCTGGACGGAGTAGCCATACCCCTGCAGTGCTTCGATCCAGCGGCACCCTGTCCTTCCGGCTCGCGGAAGCTGAGCAGCCACTTGTTCAGTGCCAGGCTGTAATATGCCACGGCTTTCTCTGTCGAGTCGGTATCCAGAAGGAAAATTAGGGCTTCACTGCCCCGAAAACTAGTTAAAATGGCAAGCAAGAGAATATACTGTGTACCACTAAAGCGTGCGTCACCCACAAAGACAAAACATATCTTAAGCCCAAAACTAATACTTACACTGAATGTGTTACTGCAATCTCCCAAAGCTATTGGACCTGTGTGCTCAACAGGGAGTAGAGCCTTTAAAATAGGAGTGACACTGTGCTTTTTCATCTTGGTGAATAACCTATGTCTGTTAAATGTGGTCCTGCAAATAGAGTTACAATAATTATTCAGGATACAATTACATGACAGCAAACATTTAAGAACATATGAACACTGAAAGAGAGTGCAGAATCAAAAACGACACGACAGACTGTAAGTGACCCTACAGAAAATAAGCTATGCTTATGCCAATGACTTGGATGTTCATTATAATGATGTTTTCTTGTAGATTTAATTTTTTTTTCCCATTCCATCAGTCATGTTAATGGCACCATTAACCAATTAATGTAGCATTAAGTTTTCCTTTTATTTTCTGGTGAAAAAAAAAATGTCAGTAACTGCCCTGAAGCCGTCTTTATAAAAGCACTGCTATTCTAAATCTGTACGTGAAACGCAGCATTAGATCACAGCTGCTTGAGGGACACTACACATGATGTCTACAGTGAGTTGCTGTGCCCCTGGATGGTCACTGGATTCTGTGTTAGACCCCTGCTGAATATACAGATGCATCACGCGCAGCAGGACTTCATCATTCTTGAGGCTAATGACACCTTTTCTGTTCAGTGCCTCAGAAAGGACACAAATTTGAAAAGAACAGGAAATGAGGTTGCTTCTGAAACTCTAGAAGAGGCTGCCTCATTGGGAGGCTGAGGTAAATTGAGGTGCACCTGCAGCACCAGCAGCTCTTCCAGTAACAAGAGAATATAAGTCTCCACAACTCTCAATCTTCCACCCTCCAGAGGAAAAAATTATTGTTGAGGACTTTTGAAATGACTAACCCCGGTTGGTTATTTGTGCTTTTTGTAGTTTGGCAGTTTTTCCAAGTCAATGCTATGGGGAAAATCCCTTCCTGTGTTGTAGCTCAGTTTTGGAAATATTAAAAGAAGGTTGTTTTTTTAATTCAATGACAAATGTCTACAAGAAAGAGAAAGACTAAGGGCCGGACCAAATCAAAGTTAGCACTTAGCGAACGAGGACGCGAAAGCATTCGCGGTAATAAAACACAAGAAAAATTCCAAGCGAAATTTCGCGGAACCAAAACAAGCCCTTTTCACCCTTCAAAAAGCAGCTATCGCTTGTTGACTACAAGTGGGTTGAGAAGGGGGAGTGGTTTGCTATCACCCGTCCAAATCTAGCAAATGTAAACAAACTAGAATACTAATCAAGAACTTATGAATGTTTTAACCACTTTAAAGATACTAACTTTTATTTTTAACATTTGGTTACTCTTGTAAAGTACTTCAACATGTAGGTCTACAGAGAAAGATTACGTGAAGCCTAGTCTCAGCATGTAAGAACAAGCCCACCGTTCCAGTACAAGGGAGCACACATTTTATTTTGGCTGTACCCTGTCAGCAAGCCAAGAGGTCCCCGAAGCGTATAAATCCGTATAGATAACACAATTACATAATACCTGTAATGCTAGCCTAACTGTCATCTCAGAAGCATCAAAACAAATTTTTAAAATAACAATAACAATAATAATAATAATAATAATAATAATAATAATAATAATAATAATAATAAAACTACCCGACTCTGTCCGTTTAAAAATAAAAAAAATCTGCAATCAGCTTTTTTTTTTCACGCACTGGATAGCTTTTCATTTGACTTCTTAATGTATATAATATGTACGGTACCGATCCTGGCAACAGTGTTACGTTGGTTTTGGATGTTCTATTCACCCCAAGTTTTTTTTTTTTTTTTTTTTAAACAGCATTTTAAATTGATAATACTCGCACAGAGTTTAATCGACATTCTTTTTTTTTTTTTTAAATCTGCGTTCTTGTGCAGTTATAGCCTACTATACAGCCTTGTGCACAACAGGGCTCTCGGCAGCACCATGCCAGTCGGGTATGAGGATGCTGGCATTGCATGGTGCTGACACAATGTGGCACACTTTCATAACAGTGACAGAACAATGCAGCACAATGCTGCAGACGTCGTGGGAAACAAGGTAATTGCCAAGTGTGTTTGTGTGTGTGTGTGTGTGTGTGTGCGCGTGTGTGTGCGTGTGCTTCTTTCAAACTCGTATCCATATTTTTCAATATTTTACACAATAAAAATAAAAGCAGATTATTATTATTATTATTATTATTATTATTATTATTATTATTATTATTATTATTATTATTATTATTAATAAACATATTTTCGTTATTATTACTACTAGTAGTAGTTGTATGTAATAGCATTCACTGATATTCAAACGAAACAGTAGTAGCCTACAACACAGATTTCTATTGAATTTTTTTTCGCCTGCCTTTTCAGCATGTTACCGCCTTATTTCCTCCCCTTCAAAGGTCACAAATACCGGCTAGGGATTGGTCAACAGCTGTTTTCATGTTGCTTTCGTCGGTCCCTCCTACTCCTGCGAAACTTCTCTCCGCCTTTTGAGGATCGGAAATGGCTAGTTTTGGTTTTGTGATAAAGAAAATGCGATATGAAAACTAGCGATATTATCGCAAGAGCGATCAGGGTTTGATTTGGTCTGGCCCTAAGAGTAGAAATGTTTGTCATTGAATTTTCTCAGACCTGCCAGGTCTCCCGATTTTGTCAGGAGGTTCCCAATGTAAGTGCTTGATCTCCGTCTCCCGTGAGACTTGATTGTCAGATTGATTTTGAATAAAAGTTCAGCTTCAATTCGGGATTTCTGCTTTTTGTACTGCGTTTTAATTCTTTAACAAATTGGATAAAGCAAAGGCAGAATACTGCATACACGAGACGGACAGGTACATGTAATTCTGCTTTTATTCATGTAGTTTATTCTTTGATGGATGTGGTGTATTTAGTTATATTATTTTATTGCATGTTGCTGATGAGAACCGCACCGGCACTCAGGGAGCGCTTGTTGTCTTGTTTGGTTTTAAAATGATTTATTCAAATAGTAAAAGGTACACAAAATAACAATCTTCAATACAGGAATCAAAAGATCCCTGGGTCTGACTCCAGGCCGAGCTCGGTACAAACTTTTCATTGACATTTCTTGGGGTGATAGCCCTAGCTCCGCCCCTAGTCCCTGTAGCAGGCAACCTAGAGAAAGTAAGGGGTTCTTATCAAAGCTCTCTGATTGGTCAAAATCCTACAGAGCTTGGCTCCACTCAGTCTGGGCTTACGCTGTGACTAGATGGTTGTCAAGTGTACCGCAGCGTGTGTGACTAATGCTTTTGCGTTCTTACATTCAATTTTATTGTACATAATTATAAGAAACCAACATTCAACAGTGTCAATAGTGTCTGATTACAACATTGTACAGTACATAAAACTAGCATTCAATTGTGTTCAAGGATTACAGATAATACTGCATATATTTATACTTTTAATGCAGTGTTTTACGGTTATTGTTAATAGTGTGCAATTCCTGCAATATAGTAATAATAAAACATAGCTAATTTGCTTACAATTCACAATCTCATCTCATTAACAGTTTATCATTCATTTTGATTGTCCTTTCCTTTAAGCTATAACGAACCCCTCGATATAACGAACAAAAGGTTCGTTATAGCGGTGTACTAAATATATATATATATATATATATATATATATATATATATATATATATATATATATATATACAGTATATACACACACACACAGACATTTTGAAAATAGCTTTGAAACAACCTTTAAAGTTATAAGTGTAAAAACTTGTCAGTATGATAACAATGAACAGAAAAATGACAGGTGCATTATTTAAACAGTTGTATCAACACGTGGGGACGTGTAATGCTATATTTGTCGTAACCCCGCTACTTACTCTTTAAACTTGTATATAAAATGGCCTTAAGTGCCTGAACTGAAAGTTATCATGGTCTGTTATACATTGGCCTATATTGTTGTCCCCAAAAATATCACAATACAGTGGTGTTGCCAAAGGGCAGGCATCAGACTGAAAAAACATTTTCAGCAGCGATTTATAAGCTCTCCAAAGAGCGTATCTGTCATTCTTTATTTTAGTGGTGCCTGATAATGTTATTTGATGCTAATCCGGGAAGCAGAACTCAAGGTTTATTTGCTGTTGCTGCTGCTTGACTTCACCCATTGTAATCTGAAATACCTGGGCTTGACAGCCAGTTAATAAGGGTACAATACAAAATGTCCTGATTAACTGTCAGCACCCCAGGGAAACATGAATATTTCTTTCTTAAATCTGTAACAAAAAAATCTAAATGGCAAGAAAAAGTTGAAATCCTGTGAGAAATCAACTTCATTTTTTATTTTAATATTTTGGCATTTTACTCTCTGAACATCAGTGGAAAAGGGATTTGTGGAAGTGTGTTTCTTTTGTTAGGGAGACTTTGTTTTTTATATGTCTTGCCTGGGTGAAGCATCACAGCCGGTTTCTTTTGTTGAAGCGTCATGCTTGCAGTTTTTTGTTCTGTGTATTTCTGAGCACTGTTTAAACAACAACCTCCATCTGTCGTACTATCAGTGGATTCTGATACTCCCTTCATTTCAAAAATGTTTTGTGATTGACCGGTGTAAGAAAGAGAATTTGAAAAACAGCTGGTATTATAATATACAGTCTCCAATATATCATGTGTCTGCGAACATAACTGTACTGTGTTCTCCTGTAAGGTAATGTCATAAAGTGTACGCAACACATTTACTGTCATTTAAAAAAAAAAGAAAGAAAAGCTACAAGCTATTATCGCAACTAATCTCAATTAGTGGGTAACATGTTGTTTTCAATAAATGAAGTTCTTAACTAAAATTCGGGAGGAGGGTCAAACACCAATCTCCGCGTCACCAAATTGAATCATTCAATTTACACATTAGCTAATTAAGATTGTTAGCACTATAAATACCCTCTTCACTTACCTCTCAGTTGCATTTCGATTTCATCGTAACCCACCACCTCCCTATCTCCACCTGTCTTAAAAACAATTTCTAGGTTTTATCAATGGGGTCTTAGCCTCGTACAGCCGGCCAGGCAGTGAGCCCTCAAAGTTAGGTTTGATGTCAAATGAATGTGTACATACAACATACTTCTCTGTAAAATCGCATACTCCACATTTTCCACAATAAATATTTTTACTAAAACATTTTGTGATCGGTGTTTGTCCCAAACTACTGAACTGTGATATGTTTGTGTTGGTGCTGCAGTCATAATGCAAGACAAGTCAAGAATGGAAGCAAGTCCCTAAAACCACCAAATATACCATTTGGTAGAATTCGTCATTCAGGATCCAGCCTCGTGCACATGCTTTTATACTATAAAATAATTGTGCAGGTTCTACACAAGTATTTTCAATACAGTATGTCCACTAAGATTTAATATATTCAATTGAATATAATGTGCTACAGGGGTTAATTTGTGCTGGATAGCACCAGATCCAAAATCTGGTGCAACAAGCAAGAATTATAAAGTTTGTAAATGCTGAATTATATATATATATATATATATATATATATATATATATATATATATATACAGTACTGTGCAAAAGTTTTAGGCAGGTGTGAAAAAATGCTGTAAAGTAAGAATGCTTTCAAAAATAGACATGTTAATATATTATATTTATCAATTAACTAAATGCAAAGTGAGTGAACAGAAGAAAAATCTAAATCAAATCCATATTTGGTGTGACCACCCTTTGCCTTCAAAACAGCATCAATTCTTCTGGGTACACTTGCACAAAGTCAGGGATTTTGTAGGCATATAGTCAGGTGTATGATTAAACAATTATACCAAACAGGTGCTAATGATCATCAATTCAATATGTAGGTTGAAACACAATCATTAACTGAAACAGAAACAGCTGTGTAGGAGGAATAAAACTGGGTGAGGAACAGCCAAACTCAGCTAACAAGGTGAGGTTGCTGAAGACAGTTTACTGTCAAAAGTCATACACCATGGCAAGACTGAGCACAGCAACAAAAGACAAAGTAGTTATACTGCATCAGCAAGGTCTCTCCCAGGCAGAAATTTCAAGGCAGACAGGGGTTTCCAGATGTGCTGTCCAAGCTGTTTTGAAGAAGCACAAAGAAACGGGCAACGTTGAGGACCGTGAGCGCAGTGGTCGGCCAAGGAAACTTACTGCAGCAGATGAAAGACACATCATGCTTACTTCCCTTCACAATAGGAAGATGTCCAGCAGTGCCATCAGCTCAGAACTGGCAGAAAACAGTGGGACCCTGGTACACCCATCTACTGTCCAGAGAAGTCTGGTCAGAAGTGGCCTTCATGGAAGACTTGCGGCCAAAAGCCATACCTCCGGCGTGGAAACAAGGCCAGCGACTCAACTATGCACGAAAACACAGGAACTGGGGTGCAGAAAAATGGCAGCAGGTGCTCTGGACTGTTGAGTCATTGAAATATTTGGCTGTAGCAGAAGGCAGTTTGTTCGCCGAAGGGCTGGAGAGCATACACGAATGAGTGCTTGCAGGCAACAGTGAAGCATGGTGGAGGTTCCTTGCAAGTTTGGGGCTGCATTTCTGCAAATGGAGTTGGGGATTTGGTCAGAATTAATGGTCTCCTCAATGCTGAGAAGTACAGGCAGATACTTATCCATCATGCAATACCATCAGGGAGGCATCTGATTGGCCCCAAATTTATTCTGCAGCATGACAAGCGACCCCAAACATACAGCGAAAGTCATTAAGAACTATCTTCAGCGTAAAGAAGAACAAGGAGTCCTGGAAGTGATGGTATGGCCCCACAGAGCCCTGATCTCAACATCATCGAGTCTGTCTGGGATTACATGAAGAGAGAGAAGCAACTGAGGCTGCCTAAATCCACAGAAGAACTGTGGTTAGTTCTCCAAGATGTTTGGGCCAACCTACCTGCCGAGTTCCTTCAAAACTGTGTGCAAGTGTACCTAGAAGAATTGATGCTTGATGCTGTTTTGAATGCAAAGGGTGGTCACACCAAATATGGATTTGATTTAGATTTTTCTTCTGTTCACTCACTTTGCATTTAGTTAATTGATAAATATAATCTATTAACATGTCTATTTTGAAAGCATTCTTACTTTACAGCATTTTTTCACACCTGCCTAAAACTTTTGCACAGTACTGTATATACATATATACATGTATATATGTATATATATATATACATATACATATATACATATATACATATATATATATATATATATATATACACTGTATATATTTTTATTTATTTTTGTTGTTTAAAAAATAACTCTATATACATGTACATTAAAAACGCTTTCTGTTCCGTGAATTGAATGATAAAAGTGTACTTTAATTATATATTTTAGGATGTGACGTCCATGAGTAAGAAAATTACAGTACTAGTTTTTTTTCACAACTCAAACGGCGAAACGCCAAAAAGCTAGCACTCTTAACAACAACACTGTCGTTGCTCCTGAAGATTATGTTAAAATATGGCTAGGAATAGGTTGACATGCAGCTACCAACACCAACAATAAAACCCTGATCCACAACATGAAGCATATAGGGAAGCTACTAAATCAAGGTCAGTACATTAGATCTAAAAAAAAAAAAAAAACGCTATCCCTCTTCCTTAACTATAACATCTGGTACCTTGTTTACAAATTAACCCTGATGTGATACAGATGTAACAGTTGTAAACTGCTACTTTCACCAAGAAAAAATATGTTTATTCCACTTAATCTTTTCTTCATTATATTAAAATATGAAAATGAACATGCCTAGTATAAATCAAGCTCAAAAGATTTAATGACTCTTCTTTCCAGAATGAAACTATAATCTGATAAGTGTTAAAATGTGGATGGGTGAACTCTCTTCATTTCCTTCTCTGCAGGCTGCCCCAGTCTCCTCTGCAGACAGACTTGCTCCATTAATTTAATTTATGTGACGAGATCAGCTGGCTCTTGCATTAATCTCTGCGAGGTCATTTCCTCTAGCAGAGAGCAATTCTGCTTTCCATGAGCACGTCATCTCCAGATTTCATAAATTAAAAACAAATCAAAGATTTCTGGCACCCATGAGTCCATAACTAGATGCATATATTCTCTCCATGAGTAAACTGTGTTTAATATTAATGAAAATTAACAGTTCAAATACTATAGAAAACACATACCACCTGACCAAAATAGCATACATACATCTTACACCCTTCATTCACTGTAAGGCATACTGTATACAGCTATAGACAAAAGTTTTGTATCACCTAGAATTTTAGGATTGAGACATAATAATAAAAATAATAATAATAAAAAAATATATAAACATAATTTAGATATTTTATTTGACATCATATAACATGAACTGCCACAGATGGAACAGATCAAAAGGAAGAGAGTGGGGCTGAAGTAGCCACAATGCAGATTTATTTGAAACTAGCACTGTGTTGCAGCCTTTGCCAGTTATTTGTTAATACTAACATTAGGGATACATCATGATTTAAATACAATTAAAGAGAAGGCACAAGAGCCAATAAATCTTCTTTAGACAAATAATTATTATAAATTAGTTTTGTCTTGCATTCTTTCTGGACATTTGACCTTGTTGTTTGCTTATGCTGCATGAGACATTCCACATAAATCGACTCAATGAGATGGGTTATTTACAGTATCCAATAAACCACCACATTTGTTCCTGGAGTCTTGCCAACATGTCCACAGTGCTCTAAGTTCGAAATCTGAAAAAAAAATGTATGCATTTGGGAATCTCCTATGGTTATGATCAGTTGATCGTAAAAATATTGCAAATATTGCTAAGCAATCATACTCAATTAATTATTTACAGTGTTTCATTTGCCAACAACAGTACAGCCTTTTTTAAAACAAAAAATACACATGAATTATAATGTTAGTATGCTTTCTCTGTCAGTGAATGAATCTATCCTCGTTAAATTCAATTATCATGGGATTTGGAGAAGTCAGATGTGAAAGTCAGGATACATCCATCCAAACAGGATTAAATCCTACACGGAGGTTGGGTAGGTCATCAAAGTAAGAATTGATTCTGCATTAGTCCACTCTGCTGCTTTTCACTTTGAGGAGTTATCTACAGTAAGCGGCTTTGTTTTTAGTGGTTTCTTGTGCAAAATTAATAGCTACATTTAATTAAATGATTGTCTTGGATTTGATTTTAATTCTAATTAACTGGAGCACTCTGTGTAACTAGTTCATAAAGGATAAATATATAAGGGATGTGGAAAACCTTTGACCCATATGTATATTACACTTTTACAAGCAGTGTGCTGAGTAATGAGTACAAATGGTTATTCGTGACAAATGTGGCAATGTTTTAGGTGTACAAGTAATACACAAGTAATTTTGCTATTGCTGATTATTGGGGGTTATGTAAAAATACAATGAATCAATTCCTGGTTCCAATAGGGCAGTGCCTACCATCAATCTCAAGTCTAGAGATAGAGAGCCAATACAAGTGGAAAGGAGGAGGGACCCGTGTGAGACATTCTCTGACACAGAAATCTTTCACATGGTATGCAAAACTGAAGCACAACGACATCCCATCTCATGCTGATAACGACACTACATCAACATGCTGTAAAGTGTTTCAGCCTATCAGTGTGCTGCATTTTTGTTCATTGAGTTTCACAGCACCTACACGGTCACATTAGAAATCTGCAATCAAATTGCATCACCGTTTCCTTTACTAAAAATGAATAAACACAGCGCGCTGCCATCGAGACAGAGCAGCAACTACAGTGACAGCCAAATATTCCACGACAACAACAAAAGGTACAAATAAACCTATTTGAAATACAGACTTAAACTAGGAGGAAAACTAGCTCACAAATCGGTTATGTTGGTTCCATTTCTAATCATTACTCACACAATCACTACAACTGATGTAATCATTACTCACCCCCTAAGCATGGCGTAGAAACATAAACTTTTTTTTTACCTTACACATTGTGACAAAACAGGCAGTTATAATAATAATAATAATAATAATAATAATAATAATAATAATAATAATAATAATAATGAAACACAATTTGGCAATTATGTGTTAATCATTAGGAAATGTATTATTCGTTTTAATATAAGACACTGATAAAATTAAAATACAAGTTAAACTTGTATACATGTGCACTTACTGTGTTCAATCCTGGAAGAGCAGCAGAATTCAGGTGGTGCAGGACTAACATTCAGTACCGTCAACATATTTCTGGCGCTTTAAACAGACAGCTCGGTGCTTTTACTGATCTTTTCCCTCTGACATTCTGAGTCATCAGAAGAAAGATTTTTGCTCTTTTTCAAGCTTCAACCAAACTTATCTGCTTCCATTTGTTCATTACTACCACTAAGTAAACAGTACAGTCCTATAAGCTTAAAATGTCTGTTTCACTACAGCCGATCACTCAAGATTATATGCAAGTCCACACTAATGCATCCATAATTTTGCAAACCAATGGTATGCACTGTGCGTAACGTGCGTGCAGCTGCGAGCACCAATGCTCTGACACGTGGAACTAAGCGTCATTCTGTTTTGCATTGGTGAGGAGATCAGACAGACAGAACATTCAGCTCAGAAGTTTTTTTCAGATATGTATTACTTTCACTTTGAAAAGGGGATTTCCTAACAAATTTTCAAAATGAACATAATTTATTAAAATGCATACAACAGGCGTGGGTATATCTAGCACGGGATACATTTTCGTTATCCCACTCGATTTCCTTGTGAACGAGTTCAGTTAAGAAAAGCCAGTGCCGAATGATAGGAAACAACAGAGACCAGAGAAAATTAACCTTAAAGTTTCCTTAAAGACAATGAAAACAAAAATACATTAAATAAAACAGCCTGTAGCAGCTTCATTGACACAGGTAACAGTAGGAAACAACAAAGAGGCTGCAAACCTTGTGCTCAAGGTTATATCTAAAAAGAGGGTTGCGAAGAGGCCATAAACAGAGTTCGAAATTAATACAGCGTCAAGGCAGTCATTTGACAATGAAAGTAACTATCCGCCAGGTAAAATAATCCCTGAATGAATTTATTTAAAAATAATAATAATAATAATAATAATTGTATTGTTATTTATTTTAAACATGTACTTCTGGTACAAACAGAATACTGAAAAAAATATATATATACAGTATATATATATATATATATATATATATATATATATATATATATATATATATATATATATATATATAAAGATTTAGTTTTTGGGGATCTTGTCATAGTCTCGCAAGAACAGCTACTGTATTTTGTATGTGTCTAAAACATTTAGCCTGTTGAAAAGAAAAGCAATAGTACTGCATAACGCTTTTATCATAACAGAGGTAATATATATTCCAGAGTTGCTCGTGAAGTTAGCACCGCCCACTTCGGTGATGTCATTCGAGTCAGTATTCATATGAGTATTGGTTTCAGTACAAGTATAATTACAAGTATGAGTGACAGATTCTCTGCACACCCTATTTATTGAACCGATCAACCATTTGTGATTAAACTTTGTAGCATATTCCAGAAAGTCAATTTTGGATGAGGCCTATGAGGCCTGTGAGAAAGGGTAACACAAGCTACATCTGAGTTGTACAAAAATAAAGTTCTACCAGTTCTAGAATTAGTACAGTATAGTTAATTAATAATGACTGTCTGATGCCATGCTTGTATACACTGCTTGTCCAATTGTAATGAAACATTTAGTTCAACTTATTAAAAGTTACAGAATCTCTTATTTATTTGTGCTGAAATTTGATTGGATGCTTTGTACTGTATGTCAAACTTACACTGAGATGAATGTCAGTGACATGCTTGTTTTGTTTTTTAACAGTTTATTTTGCTTTCTTTTTTGTTTCTCAACTGGACAAACAAAATAAGAGTGCACATGTACATTAAAACAGCATGGTTTTCTACTTTTTTGTGAGTAACCTGACTCTCTATAAAGTATGTAGGGTCATTAAACAAGTGAATTTTAACTTTTACAATGCCCATCCAGACTATGACACCACAGATTACACCTGGACTGACTGGCAGAAATATGTTTTTCTGGAACTTCCTGTTTTAGCCACACCCACTTGTTAGTACGACAGCTCCAAACAGTATGTGTATGAGCAATGGCTCCTCTGCACACCCCTAGTGTTAAAGCACTACCTAGAAATCAACTGAGACTACATGTTTGTCATCATTTCTACTACACAGCTTCCAAACTTCATACAGTCACTCATTACAGTCGAATGCCTAGAAGAGCAGCCTGCAGTGGACTCACTGGGCTTTCTGTAATCTTCCGTTAAGGCTGCTTTAAATCTGGGTTCATTACCGTACTGTCCTCCAAAGCGTGTGCCGTCAGCCGACCGCTTTTTACACACTGCAGACTCACCATGCAGCCACCCAGAGCTACAGCGTCGGAGGACAATGCAGCCCTTAGCAGCTTACAGGCAAGCCATGAAGCCCGGCCAGACTACAGGGGTCGCTGGTGCATGGTGAGCCGAGGGCGCCCTGGCCGACCTAACCCTCCCTCCCCGGCGGCGCCGCCAATTGAGCACTGCCCTCTGGGAGCTCCGTCCTCGGTCGGCAAAGGAATAGCCTGGACTCAAACTCGTGACGTCCAGACTATAGGGCACATCCTGCACTCCATGTGGAGTGCCTTTACTGGATGTGCCATTCAGGAGCCCCTGGTTGAATGTTTTCTTGATTGAACTTTCATCATATTAATATAAAACGTGACAGAATGGGAAAAGAGTTTCAAAACAAGAGATCGCTGTACTTGTTGATTGGCTACACCAAACTGGTTTCCAGCTCCTGGGACATTTAACAGTAACTCAAAGGCAATGTTTAGCATACTTCACACTTCTTAATGGGCAGAGAAGTGAATTTAGTTTCCATCCTATAAATGTCTGTGTTTTAAAGTCTTATTACACACGGTGGTGGCTTGAGACTCCTGTATAATAAGATTAGGTGGTGGCATGAGACCAGTGTATAATAGAATTGCCTGTGTATTATAAGGTTGATAATAAAACTGCTAGCCTCGATTTTTAAAAACAAACTCTACCACCGGTACATGAACAGAACAAAACACCAGCAACACCAAAACAAACAATGATGGCCTGCAGATTTAAAGTTGTATCCGCAGAAGATGGAAAATTGAGTGGATGAGAAGAATAACTGCAGTGTAGACTGATAACAAGGACATTATCCATGTTTTTTCCATGCCCCAGGCCACCAAAAAACTCAAAAGTGTACATCTGTAATTCTATCTCAGGCTTCTGAGGACATAGATACATCACTCTCATGATGTATATGTCACCGGAAACCTGAGCTAGAATTACAGATATAATATGCACAGTTGGGTACACATTAGTCCTTAGTAGTAGTAGTAGTCGTAGTAGTCGTAGTAGTCGTAGTAGTAGTCGTAGTAATAGTAGTACTAGTAGTACTACCGGTAGTAGTATTATCAGTAGAAGTAGTAGTAATAGTATTATCAGGTTACCAACAGAAAGCATGTACAGTTTTATGTAAAATGTTACCAAATGGTGTACAGTCAGTTGCATAAAATAAAAATAAAAAGCTTTGTTTACAAGTTCTCATTAGATCGATTGCCAGTTCCAATATCACAGAGAGATAGCATGCAGGGTACATTATGATATCATTAGAGGGGTATTTCATTACCGTTTTATAATAAAATTGGCTTCAGGCAGTGTGCCAGAGATACGCTCAGAGCCAAGATGCTGAGTCCTTGGTGATAACGTAATTGCAGCCTTTTATTGATGTCTCCTTCAGATGACACTGTCAGCTGGCAGTGATAAGGAGAGCTTGAACAGGATCTCCGGGTGATAAAGTCCATCAGTCATTCAAAATGACTTCTGAAGGGCTTTGTTTCCCCACTTATCTGGAAGGAAGCTATTGAGTTTATTTTTTTCTCTCTCGTCTTCTTGTCACATGAATCACTGCTCTTTTATTCAATTACACCCCTACTGCGCATGAGGCTATTTGACATGATGTTTGATGCGACCTTTGCTGTCACATTCACCCTTTATATATATACAGTAAAACCTCTGTTTAAGTAGAGCCATTTCCTATGTTGTAAAATGGGTAACTAAACAGCCTGTACTACCAGCGGAATGACCACTAGAGGCCGCTGGTCTATAACAATCTTGACTTTCTGCCAACACCTGTAGGTAATAAAATAGTTAACGGGGATAACTGGTAATCAAATTAAGTTGTAACTGGGTAAATACAAAATACAAATACAAAATAATACATAATATACACAGGGCGGGTGTACCCGTCACACTATAGCATAAACCCATCCCATTGATTTACAACAGCAGTGCAGTTATGAAAATACCAATTTAACAGACCTCTACTAGCAGCAACAACAAACAGATATATAAATAAATCAACACCCATTACTGTTAACAAGTGCTTGGTCAACAGAAAAACAACATAAATAAAAATCACATCTAAGAGGAACACAATATATGGGCTAACAACCCTGCAACAGAGAACAACTCTGCAACAGAGAAGAACTCTGCAAAAGAGAATAACTGTGCAACACAGAATAACTGTGCAACACAGAACAACTCTGCAACAGAGAACAACTCTGCAACACAGAACAACTCTGCAACACAGAACAACTCTGCAACAGAGAACAACTCTGCAAAGAGAATAACTGTGCAACACAGAATAACTGTGCAACACAGAACAACTCTGCAAAAGAGTAGAACTCTGCAACACAGAACAACTCTGCAACACAGAACAACTCTGCAACAGAGAACAACTCTGCAAAGAGAAGAACTCTGCAAAGAGTAGAACTCTGCAACACAGAACAACTCTGCAACACAGAACAACTCTGCAACACAGAACAACTCTGCAACACAGCGTAACCTAGAGATACTGCACTAGGTCAACTCAGTCAATGCCCTTTCAGGTCAAAAGATTTGCTTTTAAAGCCCTTTAATACCGAAATCATGACAGAAAGGGTTTTAATTCGGTGGGACAAAAAAGGTAAGAGTTTGAAATATGTAAAAGTAAATATTGCAGAATATAACCACCTTCAAGTATGCAAATGGAAAGGTGGTAATGGCATTCTAATGTACAGTATTTAGTGTGACATAACTGAAGGTGTTATACTGCAGTACGACTGTATTTACTGTGATGGCATATAGTTAAAGAGTGAGACTTATCTATCAAGTAATTGTACTGATGGCTTCAACTGTACTAGTCGCATGCAACACAGTCAAACAAGGACTGGGGCAGAGGGAGTGATAAAGAAACAGCTGAATTAAACTAAAGCAAACAGTATGAGCTGTAATTTGCATATATAGCTCTATGTAAATAGACACATTGCTATACTGGCCAGAACTATCTGCAAGAAAATGTCTGTTCCCATTACATATACATTATTTAGAATAATGTCTAACTTAAGTCATAATTCGGTGCATCACTTTTATTAGTTTTCAAGTTGACATTAGCCTTCAGCATGGGTAAAGCATGTGCATCATTGGGTTGTTGCATGAACTCTTCATTCATTTAGCTTTTACATATACACTATCAACTGCAGTTTTCATCACAGAAAGAGGCGAGGCTTATTTCTAACCATAAGGAATTGAGTGGACGGTTAAGACAGTGACCTACCCTGCAGGTCTGCTGGAGAGTTCCAATAGCAGATGGGTATGAGCTTTAATAAAAGCCAGAAGCAAGCCTGTGCTTGTGAAAACCTGGGGTTGAGCTCCTTCGGTCATCTCATTTTTTATATAAAACGTAAAGGAAATCAACAATATGCAGAATCTATAAAACGCATAATCGTGTCTGCGTGCAACGACATGTCAGACTGTTGATGCTGTTATACTGCTACAGGAATTTAACACAAAATGGCAAGAAGAAAGCTTTGGCTATATCTCCATGGAAACAGCACCGCGTTTCGTATACCCAAACGACCATGTTCCTGCTGGGTTTCGGTGATTTGCATGCTGTATTTGCTGACACGGACTGACTTTGCGTGCTCATCTTCCTGCGATTGCTTTGAAAATGCAAGGACTGTCACCTGTCTTGACATGAACCTCGGTAAGTTACCACAGGACATCCCCATGTGGGTTGAAACTTTGAAGATGAGTGGAAACAATATTACAACTTTAACAAGAGGCGCCTTTGCAACAAACGGGACGTCGCTACATCATCTTGCCACTCTTTTGCTTTCTGGTAACAACATTCAGTGTATTGAAGCGTTCGCATTTGAAGGTTTGCCCTATCTCAAAACACTGGATTTAAGCAGCAACAGGTTACTGTACATATCCGACGATGCTTTTTGGGCTACACAAACTGAATATTTTAAGTTTGAATGCCTCTTTGTCATATTCTGTTGGAAATCAGATCATTAATACTCTCACCTTTGAACGTTTGAGCAGTCTCACAAGGCTGGAGCTATCAGGTAATAAAATGCCAAGTCTCCCTACCAAACTATTTGCCTCGCAGAATCTTAAAGCCCTCGATTTGACCAATAACTCCCTTAAGACTGTGGAAGCCGAGATCATTTTAAAATGGTCACAACATGAGAAAATTCAAGTTTACTTACAGTTTAATCCTTTGATGTGCGACTGCAGCCTGGAAACTTTATATTTATGGCTAGAGAACACAACCCAGGTCCCAGATGCCGGTCACCTCAGGTGTTTTGGTCCTGAGCGCCTAAATGGGACGCTAGTTTTGAAACTCAAAAGGAGGATTTGCAATGCGGAAATGCGGATTTGGAAACAGTGTCCTATGTATTCCTTGGTATTGTATTAGCGCTGATCGGGGTCATTTTCCTCATGGTCTTGTACTTGAATAGGAAAGGTATTAAAAGATGGTTGAACAACATCAGAGAAGCTTGTCGTGACCAAATGGAGGTATATCATTACAGATATGAACATGATTCCGACCCTAGACTTGCCAGTGTTGCTGTATAATCAATTACTGTAAATGTAATGTATTTGTATATATATATATATATATATATATATATATATATATATATATATATATATATATATATATATATATATATATAAGACAAATACAAGTTCCCCACTACTATAACTGCAGTCGCTTGTTTATGTTGAAAAAACTGAGTATGTGTTTACCACAGTAAGAAAGTAAGGTGACAATTGACTGTAGCTCAATGTTCATTTATTTTTGTTTTAAATTGGTAAATTATAGATTACAGTAAAGAGATAATAATTCAATCTTTTAAAACCGAATGTGCATTGTTTTCAAATTTCATATTCCTATAAACTGTATTTTGCCACAACTCTGTCATATCACTAAAAGGTAGCATTCAGCGGCATGTGTGTTATCCACAATATGTATAAATTATGAAATCAAATAGTGTCTCTTATTGCTACTATGAGTACACGAAACACAAGTGTTACCAAAATAAACATTATAGTGTACAGCATATGAATACTAACGTGTGTTTATAATCTGTTGCTTAAAAGGTCTTTTTAATTCTTAAGCATCCCGTCTATGAGTCTTTCTGGGAAGCAAGCTTTGCTGCAGATTTTCATCCTCAATTTTCCTGTTGGAATCAGAGCCAGTATCACTGAGGAATTATCAGACATCCCTCAACACTTTATACACCTTAATGCACTTGAAATAAGAGCAGTGCTGGTATGCAAGACTGAGTTCAAAGTACAGCAGAGCATGTGGAGCCCTTTTATACAAGGTCTAGTTTTATTGTAACCGCATCATTGTTGGCTAAACCAGTTCAACATCCTTATAATGTTAAAAACTGCATCATTCCCTTTAAATTAGAGCCCTTAAGCCAATGGTTCCCAACCCTGGTCCTGACGACCCCATGTGTCTTCTGGTTTTCATTCCAACTGAGCTCTAAATTACTTAACTAGACCCTTACATGAATGAATAATTTGCTTAATTAGACCCTTTTACTTGTTTTCAGCTCTTAAACAGTTGCAGATTTCAAGTTATAACATTTTATAAGTAACTTGAACTCTGCAACTTTTAGGAGCTGAGAACAATTAAAAAGGTTACTAATTAAAGTGAAAACATAATTATTCTCACCAGGTTTGGTATTAGGGTGTCAGTTAACATGTTAGTAAAGGTAGAAGTCACATGCTAATGCAAAAGCACTACGTTGCTACAGGCTACAGGGATTGCAAGTTGGTGGCAAATTAAGAAAGGAAGGTGCTGAACTTGAAAAGCAAAACCAGATTACTTATAATCCATTTGATCAAAAGTCGCCATGAGATTACAGAAAACTGAAATACGTGTGTGTGGTTAGGTGGAAAGGACAAGCACATTTCTGAAAATAAAAATAACCTAGGTCAAATAATAGCCTATATAAAAGTAAAAAAAAAGTTTTGTTAAAAAGCAATGAAAGCATTCTGTACATTACTATATTAATCAAAACCTTCGTGAGCAGCCTTCCTGGTCGATGTTTCCAAGTTTGTTAAAAGATTAGTTTTTTTTTGTTTTGTTTTTTGCCATGACCACAAAACAACTATGGCCTGATATAAATAAAACTGAGGGCTGTGCTGTAGCCGTTATAAAATTTGTAGTAGTTATATCAATGCCATTAATTGAGCCCCTGTGACTGCTTTGAATATGCCACTAAATTGCTGTGCTGGGTGAAACTAGATTGCCAATGCCCTGTTAGCCTTGCCTGAAGAGTATTCATGGTAATGACAAATAAAAAGAACACGCTGGGTTTCCAATTTCTTATTCTCAAAATACTCTGAAGCAACATTTGGGGAAAATACCAATTTATTGAGAGAAACATTTACTAAAGGGCATTTCACTTTATTAATACAATTCATCAACAGGGCTCCTGGGGTTCTATAACCAAAGTTTCTCGAACCAATTATTTGTGTTTAGTACTGTCAGCGGGTAGCAGTGTGTTCTAAAAGTGGCTCAATATAAAACCAAAGGATTTTAAATAGAACTATTATGGATACATCAATTTAAAAGGCGCTTGAGTTAGCGCTTCCTGCAGGCTGTCAAAAGCACTTTGCCTCAGTCCATTTGAACGGCTCCTCCTTCCTCAGCAACCGTGGTGGGGGCAGCGATGGTGGTGAAGTGGGCAACAAATCGTTGGTAGTAAGAAGCAAGCACCAGGAACCCTCATAGCTGCTGCTGGTCTGCGGGGATGGGCCAGACCCGACAGTGCTGACCTTTGGCTCAGTACGGATACCCTCACCGCCTATTCCGTGTCCCAGGAAGTTGACCTCCCGCTGCATGAAGTGGCAGTTATCTGGATGGAGCTTCAAGCCAGCTGCTTCCAGCCACTGCAGCACCTCACAAAGGAGCCTCAGCTAGAGGTGGCCTGTGCACCAGCAGATCATCTAGGTACAGCAGGCAACGTTGCTGCGGGACCCCGTTCAGTACCTTCTCCGTCAGCTGTTCAAAGGTGTCAGGTGCATTTCAAAGTCCGAAGGGCATGACTTTAAAATGCCATTATCCTTGGCCGGTGGAGAAGGCCGGGCTGCAGGAGCAAGCTCCACTTGCTAGAAACCGATTTTTAAGTACAGTGAGCTGAACCATGATGAGCCAGCCACCAAATCCAGGGACTCATTGATGTGGGGCAGGAGGTACGTGTATTTATGGGTGGCCTCGTTCAGCCACAGGTAGTCCACACAGAACTGCCACTCTCAATCCTTCTTCGAACCAAGGTCACGGGCACAGTCCACGAGCTCTGACGGCTTGATGATGCCTGCCTCCCGCATCTCCCCAGTACCTGGTGAGGTGGTTTCCCCAGACCTTTCTTCAGACATCTGGTGAGGACTTGCTGCTGAGTCACTGGTCCATGGATGGGAGACTGGTGGCGGTGGAGCTCTCCGGCCTCTTCAGGGTTGCCCCAGGGAGTTGGCTAGTTCCCCAGTTTGTCCACTGCAAGGGTCGGGCCTTCCTACAGACATCTGGCAGTGGCACACTGAGAGACGGGTTCCCAACCCTCACAAGACCACACTGGGGGTTGGCTGGTTCCCCAGGGTAGCCAGAGCAAGGGTCGGGCCCCTGGAGCTTGAGGAACCCCTCCGTGAGGCCCAGCTGGCTCCC
>JAGXEW010000962.1:0-38358 GCA_030684275.1 Acipenser oxyrinchus oxyrinchus | reverse complement strand
CCTTTAGATCCCCGTCGTACCATCTCCCAAGACTTTTCACTGGCTTCTCAGACACTGTTGGTATTGCGTCACCATTAATGAAGAATGTTTTATCTACTACTTTACCTTTAATTATAGAGATGCTCCTTGATTTACTGGGCTTGAATTGCATTCGTGCCCATTCAGTGTTATTGTTTAATTTGCCCAATAACCGATTAGTGCAGGCTACTGTTGTAGTCATGGTTGTCATATCATCCATGTATGCTCAAATTGGTGGTAGTCGCATTCCAGAAGCCAAGTGCTCTCCTCCCACTACCCATTTTGATGCCCTAATGATTACTTCCATTGCCATGGTAAAAGCCAGGGGAGAAATGGTGTATCCTACCATTATTCCAACTTCTAGGCATTGCCATGTAGTGCTGAATTCTGAAGTTGAAAAACTAAATTGCAAATCTCCAAAGTAGGCTTTCACTAAATTTGTTATTGTCATCGGTACACTGAAAAAATCAAATGCTGCCCAAAGAAGTTCATGTGGCACTGAACAATATGCATTAGCCAAATCCAGGAATGTCACATGGAGCTCCTTCCTCTCCTTTTTAGCTGATTGAATTTGTTGCCAGATCACATTGATGTGTTCTAAGCATCCTGGGAAACCTGGAATGCCCGCTTTTTGTACTGAAGTGTCACTGAAGCAGTTCTTTAATAGGTAAGTTGACAATCTCTGAGCAATAATGCTGAAGAAAATCTTGCCTTCTACGTTTAATAGGGAAATAGGGCGAAACTGACTGATGCTTGTGGAATCTTTTTCTTTAGGTATAAAGACTCCACCTGCTCGGCGCCATACTCTTGGTACAACCTGTTTTTCCCATGCCACTTTCATCAATTTCCACAGGATTCGTAGAACTCTTGAAGCACTCTTGTACACTCTGTATGGAACTCCATTAGGCCCTGGTGATGCTTTTTTCACAGCTCGCTCTACTTCTTTCCACTTAGGTGCACAGTCCTCCATTTGGTATTCTGGTGGATTGATAGGTGGGATGTCTGAAGGAATTGACATAGGCTCCTGCCTTT
The DNA here is from genome assembly GCA_030684275.1 of Acipenser oxyrinchus oxyrinchus. Classification (NCBI taxonomy): domain Eukaryota; kingdom Metazoa; phylum Chordata; class Actinopteri; order Acipenseriformes; family Acipenseridae; genus Acipenser; species Acipenser oxyrinchus. The sequence continues at coordinate 37,308 of JAGXEW010000962.1, read as the reverse complement.
TTGAATCTGTATGTGTTTCCTCCAAATATCTCTCCAGCTCAAACCTAGATGCTTTTAGTGTGCCATTCTTCTCACTGGTGAATAACTTCTTTACAAATTTGAATGGGTCTTTATAAAAGTTAGTTCTCGCACGCTCCTTCTTTTTGTAGCGTTTCCGTAGGCGCTCAGCGCTGCGCAATGTTGCAAGCTTATCTTTTATGACCCTTTGTAAGAGATTGAGGCCCTCCCTCTGACTTTGTTCTGCTCTTCTCCATTGCTTCCTCAGCTGTCTCCTTTCTCTAACTAAGCGTTCAATCTCCTGCTGCCGTCTAGACTTTCCAGGAATAGTTTGTACTTTTTCCTTCCTTTTTTCAACTCCAAACCTCTCGCTTCCATATGCGTAGATGATATCCCCAAATTTATCCAGCTTCTTTTCAACTGTTCCACTTAACCTTTCCAATGCAAAGCAGAGATCTGTGTTTACTGTGTCCCACACAGTTTTCTCACAAGCTCTTGGCCATTTAACTCCAGGCTTGTGCCCGTTGAGGTTCTTTTCTCTCTTATGCTGGTTTGTCTGACCGGGTTCACAAGGATCATTAGGTTCATCACTAACTGTCTCCATGCAAGTCCTCCTCATGTCTATGACAGGGGTGCTGATATCCTGTGAACTGTGGTTTGTCTCCTGTCGCTGGATTTCATTCGACTGACTTCGTAAGAAGTACTGATCAATGCGAGGCCCTTGTCCCTTCTCCCTCAAAGCATTTCATTCTCCCTTGATGAATCTTCAAACCCCTGACCGATGTCGCCTTGCTCCAGCCGCAGACACAAACCTGGAGTTCCATGTCTTTGCTAACTGCAGATCTTGAACTAGTCTTTTGTGAAGTACTCTCCATACTCATATCCGTTTCCTTTCGCTAACCGTGTTGTCCAACGTTGAGCCATCTTCCGCCCCGCTCTCGCAGACTCTATGGGTATTTTTCTCTTTAATTTCTTAGAAGCCTTGTGCGGGTGTCTCCAGCATCCTGTAAACACAGAGCTGGATACTGCCGACAAGGGTAGCTAACCCTGCCAGCCCGATTGTGGTTTCTTTCCTCCTGTCAGTCTCTCCAGGCTGTCACAAGGTATTTCCTTGTTGCCAGCTGCACTATTCACAGCAGTCACTGGACGTATCCAGATCTTCATGATTTCCATTACATGAGAGTAGATGTTAAAACTTCATGCTGATTTGAACTCGGCTCTCACCAAGATAAGCACCAACTAAGACGTAGCTTTACAATAAACTAATGTGATCCATCTGTGTCTCCATCCATTTGCGTTTCCTTCCATATGATGATGTAGATATCCTTCTGTCTGGTGTTGATAGCTGAAGTGTAATGCTGGCTCCAGGGATCAGCTTATTGCCTCCCTAGCGCATCAGCACACACAATGGCTGCAATGCTGGCTCCGGGGATCAACCACAGTGCGGTCTCCCCAGAGCATCAGCATGACAACCGTCTGGATTGAGCTAAGTAGGGTACATCTCTGGGGTCTTCAAGTCGCCCTGGATAAGGGCGTCTGCTAAGAAATAAATAATAATAAGTGGGCACCTTCCATCCTCGGTGTTTCATCGACTAGCCCACGACACCTCAAGAGGGCTCGACGGTGAATCTGGCATCCCAGCGTCACACCCTCCATCCCCCACTGAACTCAGCCCAGCTTACTTACCCGTACATCAGCGTTTCTTTCTTTCTATTGTGCTTGAGATCCCCAGCCAGAATCTTTCCTTCTCAACCACAGCCAGTTGCTGCTCCTCTCTGCTGCTTCAGATAAGTTCTTCACTGTGCAACGCAACTCTTGGCCACTGAATCCGACGTCTCTGAGAAACCGGAAATCCTCCCATGGCACTGTTAACTCCACCAGGTGAACAAGGCGTGCTGATCCAGACCACAAGACAATATCTGGTCGAAGGTTTGTGGTGGCAATCTCAGGTGGAAAAATAAACCGGGTTGTAGAGTGTACCACAAATCCTCGACAACCCACTTCCACTGGGTAAACCCGGACTCTCCATCCTCACTGTTCTGCTTCAGTGGCTAGTTGAGCATACCGGAGTTTCTTTAAGTGTCTATTATTAAAAATACAATGTCTATTATTGAAAATAGCGTCTATTATTAAATACTTTGTATGTTTATGTCTTTTTAATTAAAGCAACTGCTTCATTTAAAAAGATGTAAATTGACATCTCTCTTAAATGATCAGCTTGTATTTATATTCTTAGCTTAGTTCTCAGTTACGATTGCAATTCATGACTGAACAGTTTTGAATACTATAACAATAGTAGTTCTTAATGTATTTGATGTATGTTTTATTTATATCCTCTTAAAACATCATATTTGATTTATGGATATCAAAAGATCATCCCGTGGAAAAATGAAAAGGGAGATGTTACTGTTTTTTTTTCAATATTGCCACAACCTCCGAGGCGTACTGTAGTACTAGATGTTGTCTATCCTTGACAACCAAACCACGCCCCAGTCTTGATTGCTCATGAATATGCATGACAGTGGCAATATCGGACAGCACTTCTGCGATAAAGAGCTCGTCAGGCCAGGTGAAAACATTGATTGTAGAAATAATAACACATGTGTTAAGGAGGGGTGTCTCTAAATACATCTAGGTGAATCTTGTTTAAAAATGCAATTGTTTTAAAAAGAGAAGGCTTGGAATAGGAAATGAGGCAGATTTTACATTATACAGATAGGGGAGAAGTCGCTACCGGAACTCTTTGAATTCCCACGATGCACCGCTTCATTAGGGACGGAAGAAAAGGCAGAGTTGACTATCTTGTGTATATAGAAGATCTTTGTTTATACCAAAGACTTTCAACAGAGCAGAGTGATGCGTCTGCTGCTCTGCCCCTAAGAGCATAAAGGAGCTGCACACACTGACAACGATGTCATTTTCCTTTTCAGCTGAGACTGAGTGCTTGAGAGAGCGTTGATATCATTTTATCACCTTTCTAATTACCTTTCTTTCACATTTTTTAGCCTCGCGGGAAGCCTGCGGATCCAGTGTCATCCTTCCTGGGATCCTTAGCACTCCTTCGGCTGCGCAAAATTCTACTCGGAGTTTAAATATATATATACAGTACTGTGCAAAAGTTTTAGGCAGGTGTGAAAAAATGCTGTAAAGTAAGAATGCTTTCAAAAATAGACATGTTAATAGATTATATTTATCAATTAACTAAATGCAAAGTGAGTGAACAGAAGAAATCTAAATCAAATCCATATTTGGTGTGACCACCCTTTGCCTTCAAAACAGCATCAATTCTTCTAGGTACACTTGCACAAAGTCAGGGATTTTGTAGGCATATAGTCAGGTGTATGATTAAACAATTATACCAAACAGGTGCTAATGATCATCAATTCAATATGTAGGTTGAAACACAATCATTAACTGAAACAGAAACAGCTGTGTAGGAGGAATAAAACTGGGTGAGGAACAGCCAAACTCAGCTAACAAGGTGAGGTTGCTGAAGACAGTTTACTGTCAAAAGTCAAACACCATGGCAAGACTGAGCACAGCAACAACACACAAGGTAGTTATACTGCATCAGCAAGGTCTCTCCCAGGCAGAAATTTCAAGGCAGACAGGGGTTTCCAGATGTGCTGTCCAAGCTCTTTTGAAGAAGCACAAAGAAATGGGCAATGTTGAGGACCGTGAGCGCGGTGGTCGACCAAGGAAACTTACTGCAGCAGATGAAAGACACATCATGCTTACTTCCCTTCGCAATCGGAAGATGTCCAGCAGTGCCATCAGCTCAGAACTGGTAGAAAACAGTGGGACCCTGGTACACCCATCTACTGTCCGGAGAAGTCTGGTCAGAAGTGGCCTTCATGGAAGACTTGCGGCCAAAAGCCATACCTCCGGCGTGGAAATAAGGCCATGCAACTCAACTATGCACGAAAACACAGGAACTGGGGTGCAGAAAAATGGCAGCAGGTGCTCTGGACTGATGAGTCAAAATTTGAAATATTTGGCTGTAGCAGAAGGCAGTTTGTTCGCCAAAGGGCTGGAGGCGTACAGAATGAGTGTCTGCAGGCAACAGTGAAGCATGGTGGAGGTTCCTTGCAAGTTTGGGGCTGCATTTCTGCAAATGGAGTTGGGGATTTGGTCAGAATTAATGGTCTCCTCAATGCTGAGAAGTACAGGCAGATACTTATCCATCATGCAATACCATCAGGGAGGCATCTGATTGGCCCCAAATTTATTCTGCAGCATGACAACGACCCCAAACATACAGCGAAAGTCATTAAGAACTATCTTCAGCGTAAAGAAGAACAAGGAGTCCTGGAAGTGATGGTATGGCCCCCACAGAGCCCTGATCTCAACATTATCGAGTCTGTCTGGGATTACATGAAGAGAGAGAAGCAACTGAGGCTGCCTAAATCCACAGAAGAACTGTGGTTAGTTCTCCAAGATGTTTGGGCCAACCTACCTGCCGAGTTCCTTCAAAAACTGTGTGCAAGTGTACCTAGAAGAATTGATGCTTGATGCTGTTTTAAAGGCAAAGGGTGGTCACACCAAATATGGATTTGATTTAGATTTTTCTTCTGTTCACTCACTTTGCATTTAGTTAATTGATAAATATAATCTATTAACATGTCTATTTTTGAAAGCATTCTTACTTTACAGCATTTTTTCACACCTGCCTAAAACTTTTGCACAGTACTGTATATGTTTTTACTTGTCAGCGTGTTTGCTTTGTGTTCCGGTTGTGTGTAAAATATATTGTATATTATTTTGATATTATTATAATGTATTAATATTGTGTTTCTCTCTCTCTCTCTCATTTTAAGCAAACCCGAGCAGCTTCTGTGGGCGTGCCTACTTAGCAGCTCGTTGCTGTATTAGTATTGCTATCAGCACACTAATACACCACTAACGGTAACTGCGACACTGTCGCCCCCGCTACCATGTCGGTACCGAGTGCACTGTGTTGGTACCGAGTGCACCTAGTGTCTCCTGCAAGGACAAGCTGCCTGCAAAGGATGGGCACAATACACTGTCTGTCTGGGCCCTGAGCATGCTCAAAGAGCCCTGACAGATTCCACTTCATGTGGTTTCTGTGCCCCCTTCTCCAAGCGTACATTTGAGAGTCAGTGGCCGTCATTCAAGGGAGCGTTTCCTGCTCAGCGCTCGGCATCGCCACAGTGAGGCTGGACCCTCCTCCCATGGGTGTGGGTCAAGGGAGGATAGGAGTCACATTCGAAGGAGCCCAGTCGATCCTCCTCAGCATCTTCCTACAGTTCCCCTTCCCCTTCTCCTCCCAAGCAGAGAAGGAAGAAAGCTTGCCACTCATGTTCGGCAGACAAGACATCTCCTTACTCTTTTCTCTCCTCACTCTCTGTTATAGGAGGCTGTGTGGTCCAGTAGGTCCTCTGTTCAAATCCCACCTCAGCCACTGACTCATTGTGTGACCCTGAGCAAATCACTTAACCTCCTTGTGCTCCGTCTTTAGGGTGAGATGCACTTGTAAGTGACTCTGCAGCTGATGCATCGTTCACACACCCTAGCCTCTATAAGTCGCCTTGGATAAAGGCGTCTGCTAAATAAACAAATAACACCTTCGAATTTCATGCTGTCCAACTAACCTCTCCCTGTCAACTGCTAATTGTACTGTACTGTCCCCCTGGACCTCTCACTCACTTTCTCGATGAACTCGACTATCTCCTCTCCTCCCTCCCCTCTGTGTCTACCCCAACTGTCCTGTTGGGTGATTTCAATATCCATCTCTCCAACCCCACCCACTCTGCTGGATTCCTTCCTCTCCTTCAACTTCTCTCTCTCTCCATCCCCTCCTCCACAAAGCTGGCCGTCAACTGGACCTCACCTTCTCCTGCTGCCCCTCCACCCTCTCTGTCACCCCTCTGTATCTCTCTGATCACTATTTAATCTCTTTTTCTCTGTCTCTCCCCTCTCTCCCTGCTCCTCTTACCCCCACTGCCACCTCCCGCCATAACCTCCGATCCCTCTCCCCCTCTGTCCTTGCATCCACCACTCTCTCTCACCTCCCTCTATCTTCTCCCAACTCTGTAGACTCTGCTACCTCCACCCTCTTCTCCTCCCTCGACTCCCTCTGCCCCTTCACCTTTCGACCTGCCCGCCCATCCCTTCCCCAACCCTGGGTCTCCTCTGGAAGAGAACCAAACTCCCTGCTGCCCTAGACCTCTACCGTTCCCTCCTTCTCCTCTACTCTCTCCTCTGCTAAAAGCTCCTATTTCCAATCTATTATCCAATCCTCCACTAACAATCCCCGGAATCTACCTTCTCCTCCCTCCTCAATCCCCCCATCTCCTGTGACGACTTTGCCTGTTTCTTCTCCTCTACAATCTCTGATATCCACAAACACCTCTCCCTCCCCCACCCCCTCCCGCTCCAACCCCAACACCCTCTGTCACCTCTACTAACTCACCCTCCTTCTCCTCCTTCTCTCCCCTCACAAACTCTGACCTCTCCTGAGCAACATACGAAGAATACGACCCTTCCTCACCAACTACTCCACGCAACTCCTCGTCCAGGCCCTGGTACTCTCCCGTCTAGACTACTGCAACTCCCTCCTGGCCGGCCTCCCTGCGCCTGCCACCCGTCCGCTCCAGCTCATCCAGAACTCTGCTTCTCGCCTGATGTTCTCTCTGCCTCGCTTCTCCCACGCAACTCCACTGCTCCGCTCACTCCACTGGCTCCCGATCACCGCTCGCATCCAGTTCAAGACTTGTACTAGCCTACAGATGCCTTGACCAGACTGCACCTAGCTACCTCCAGACCCTCATCTCTCCCTACACCCCACCCGAACTCTCCACTCCGCCTGCACTAGAAGACTGGCTGTACCTCCTCTACGCTCCTCTGCCTCCTCCGCTGTGGTGGAACGACCTTCCTATGGATGTCAGGACTGCCCAGTCCCTCACCACCTTCCGCGCCTCCTCAAGACACACCTCTTCAGACAACACCTGTAAAACTCAACTCTCCCCTTCTGGACAATATAGCACTCTGCCTTTAATGCACTTTAACTTGCACTTATCTGCTCCCTATTTTCCCATATTTAATCCTGCACTTCACCCAATCTGCAGTACTTTGTATTTCACCTGCACTCGTATCTAACCCTGATGTATCTATCAACACTTATCTGCTCTTGAACTGCATCGATATGAAATTGTGCTGTGTTTTGTATTTGCTCTTATTAGAACTGAAGTTAAGCCCTGGGTAAGGGTATCTGCAAAGAAATTAATAATAATAATAATAATAAGATATGGGAAGCTGTGTCATGCTAGCAGGCTATCCTTGCTGAACTGCTGCAAGAGTGTTCCACCGGCTACCCTTCTTCCCACCCCACCTGCACCTTTGCAGCGGGAGGCTTGTGATCTGGAGCCCACCTGCACCTTTGCAGCGGGAGGCTTGTGATCTGGAGCCCATCTGCACCTTTGCAGCGGGAGGCTTGTGATCTGGAGCCCAGCTGCACCTTTGCAGCGGGAGGCTTGTGATCTGGAGCCCATCTGCACCTTTGCAGCGGGAGGCTTGTGATCTGGAGCCCACCTGCACCTTTGCAGCGGGAGGCTTGTGATCTGGAGCCCAGCTGCACCTTTGCAGCGGGAGGCTTGTGATCTGGAGCCCATCTGCACCTTTGCAGCGGGAGGCTTGTGATCTGGAGCCCACCTGCACCTTTGCAGCGGGAGGCTTGTGATCTGGAGCCCACCTGCACCTTTGCAGCGGGAGGCTTGTGATCTGGAGCCCACCTGCACCTTTGCAGCGGGAGGCTTGTGATCTGGAGCCCACCTGCACCTTTGCAGAGGGAGGCTTGTGATCTGGAGCCCAGCTGCACCTTTGCAGAGGGAGGCCTGTGATCTGGAGGGCGATATGCTGTCAATCATCGCCTCTGAGGAGGCTGATGATCAAGACTCAGTTTTCCCATCAGAGGATGCAGAATCGGACAGTGTTCCTGTGGCACAGCTGTCCTTATCAGCAGAGCTTATGCCTCTGATGCAACGGGCTCCCTGGCCTGCAGTAAAGGAAGAGAGGCGCTGTATTTATGACAAGAAGCCGACTGTTGCTTCCGCTGCCCCTCTTCTATTCAAACTCCAGTCCACATGGGAACACTTAGCTACGGCTGCGGCCGTTTCCCGTTCGCCAGACTCTCTTTACAAGGTGTTCGAACCGGCCAAGCTGGGTCTGAACCATTTTCCGCCAGTAGGGGCACTGTGGCAAAGTGGTTGCAGTGTGCAGGTGTAGAAGTGCAGCGGTGATCAATGAAAGACAGGCAACGGTATTCCAGGTGCAATGGGGTTTATTTATAATCCCAAAGTCACTTGACAACTGTAAATAATAGCAAATGGTAGTACACAATGATGTGTACTACTCAGTATAACCCCAGGGCTTTAGTCCTGAAACAATAACACAGTAAATACACACACAAGACACAACATGGTCACAAGTCCAAAGTGAGTGCTAACGTGTAAGTTGTGAAATGCTATTTATTTTGTGAACAGTCATGCAGTGGTGTCCGGGTTCGGGCTGGCCTTAAGCGACAGCTCCTGGTACGTGTTTAGCCGTCTAATAATAACAAACAAGACACGACAAAAACAAACAAACACTCACAGTACTTTCTCACTGTCCTTTTGGTACGTCCGTAACCATAACAAAGGAATAGAACTCTCAGCCATGTCCCCTTAAGTATCGTCAGTCACACCTCCTTGGTTAAGGAGTGCAATCGCTTTCTCCAATCCACGATCGCCACATCGCTTCCTGTCTGGGGCGATAACTTAGTGTACTGTGGCGACGCCCCCTTTCCAGATGGCCAACTTCCACCTTGTCCTGGAATGAATTGTCAGACCGTCCAGTCCAGGGCATGCTGTTCCTTTTCCACAGCGCCCTCACAGGGAGGGAGATTTGCAGTTAAGTTTCATTCTGTCTCTGTCACAGGCACCTGTAGTGAAAAAATTGAGCTGACAAATGTTTTTTGATTCAAAAACACTTTATATACAAGAAAGGTATACCTCTAGTGCAATCATATAAGCACAAGATTTAAACTGACTTTGGACCAGACCTCAGTACAGCTCAGTGCAGGATATGTTTGTATCAGAAAGCAGGGATATCCATGGAGTCAATTCGAAAAGACTGACAAGCATTTATACCTTTGTAAACAATTGTTGACTCCACTCCCATTTGTCTTACTTCTGTCCAATGATAGGGGTTTCCACTCTATCATGGCACATTCCCTTCAGGGGAAAAGTGGGGGTTGAATACCACATTGTACCTAGCAGGGCGCATCCATCTTGTCTTTCAGTTCCCTCCCCATCTCATGCTATCTCTGCTAATCTTCTGCCTTTAGGCGTTCAGCTCAGACACCCATCTGTGACTCTGAGTCGTGTTAGGCTATGCAAAACTGCATGTAGCTGGTTTTGCCGATGGGAAATGAAAGAACTCAAAACTTACACAACACTGTATAGAAACAATATAAAAGCATATTAAAGCAACTGAATTAGTAAGCACATTAAAACGACTATAAAAACACATTCACACACAATTTAAACATGATTAAAAACAACTCACACACACACACACATAATGTAAAACTTATAATTAATAACATAATTAATACCTAATGCAGAAAGCCATCACTACACACCCTTTGCCTGCCAATTTGTCTTTGCTATCCAAGGATGTGGTGTGCCCGAACAAGCAGTGATGGTTTAACACACGCCTGGGAAGCTACAACAGACCCTTGTGGTTAACCAGGTCTCCAGCACAGGGAATGAGCACACAGAGCTTGTCACCAACCACCTACATCGGCTGGGCCTGAAGGTTCTCCATAAAGAGAGACGAGGGACCTCTGGGAGTAGATGCACTGGCACACCTGTGGCCAGCACGTCACTCTAAGCATTTCCACCACTTGCGTTTCTCCAGCTATGTCTGGAGTAGATCAGAAAGGACCGGGCCAGGGTGCTCCTAGTAGCTCCATACTGGCCCAGGAGAGTTTGGTTCTCCTCCCTGATGGAACTCCTCAGTGACCAGCCGTGGGAGCTGCCGATGCGTTGTGACCTGCTCAGCCAGGCGCAGGGCACTTTGTGGCACCCCAACCCATCGAGCTTACGGCTCTGGGTCTGGCCCCTGAATGGCTGCATTTGAGCCACCTGGGGTTATCAAACAGGGCGACTGACACCCTGCAAAACGCCAGAGCAGCCTCTACCCCTTCCCAATATGGGTACAAGTGGGGCGTGTTTCTGGCGTGGTGCTTGTCTCGTGGGTTTGAACCCACAACATGCCCCATGGCAGTTATACTGCAATTACAGGACCTTTTTGATGAAGGGAAATCCCCCTCTACTTTAAAAGTCTATTTGGCAGCTATCTTGGTGTGCCATGTAAAAATATCATTCTCCCCAGGAGCTCATTTCCAGGCGGGCAATTTTTGAAAGTCAGCCGGTGGCTTAGGCCATCGGTGAAGGATGTAGTTCCTCGTTGGAGGTCGAATGTGGTGCTTAATGTACTGATGAAACCTCAGTTTGAGCCGATGCACTCAGCTGAGCTCAAATTTTTGTCTTTCAGGGTGGCTTTCTTGCTTGCAATCACCTCCGCTAAGCGGGTGAGCGAAATGCAAGCATTTTCATTATTGAAAGCCTGTCTAATTTTTTCTGAGGCCAGAACGAAGGTTACCCTTCATACTAACCCGGCCTTTTTGCTGAAAATCATCTTGGCTTTTCTTGTTAACCAGTCGGTGGAGTTGGAGGATTTCCATCCCCCTCCTTTCCAATCTGACAGGGAGCGTCTGCTCCATACGCTTTGTCCAGTGCGGACGTTAGCATACTATGTTGACAGACTAAAAGCTGGAGGCAGTCAGAACAATTCTTTGTCTGTTCCATAGCCAAGTCCCTGGGACAGGGTCTGTCTAAGCAGCGTCTGTCTAAATGGTTGACAGGCAACTGCTTATGAACTGACCAATATTCCTTGGGGGTTTGCTGCTAGTTAATTAGCGTTTTGTTCTTTTGTTTGTTTGTTTGGTCTGGCACTGCTACGATGGCAGCTCCCAGATCTTTTCAAAGCGTAGTAACAGGGGGAGCCGGCAAAGTGAGACCGGCTTCTGTCCTGAAACATAGAAACATAGTTTGCATTAGATACACAAGGGACGTGGATTAAATCCTGTCTCATAAATTCGTCAGCAAGAGACTGCTAAAAGAGTCTCTGGGTCTGTCACCCAGAGCAGTATAGGCCCTCATCCACCAGTTTGGAACAAGAGAGTTTGACGTCAGTCTGAAAATCCTACAATATCTGGATCGGTTCTGGAAGAGATACCAGGAAGTAAAGACGACCCAGGAATGGAACAACTTCCAGGTCATCCCAGTATTCCAGCTTGAGGTAAGAATGGTATCTGGATTTTTTTGCAATGAAAGTGTTGAAGTGAATAGCATTGTCTTCTAAGCAAACACTGCGAGATTATCAATGAACCGTTCCCAGTGCTGGATACGGAGGAGTTCTGAATGAACCATTCCCAGTGCTGGATACTCAGAGGTTCTGAATGAACCGTTCCGAGTGCTGGATACGGAGGAGTTTTAAATGAACCGTTCCTAGTGCTGGATACTGAGAGGTTTTGAATGAACCGTTCCCAGTGCTGGATACTGAGAGGTTTTGAATGAACTGTTCCCAGTGCTGGATACTGAGGGGTTTTGAATGAACTGTTCCCAGTGCTGGATACTGAGAGGTTTTGAATGAACTGTTCCCAGTGCTGGATACTGAGGGGTTTTGAATGAACCGTTCGAGTGCTGGATACGGAGGAGTTTTAAATGAACCGTTCCCAGTGCTGGATACGGAGGAGTTTTGAATGAACCGTTCCCAGTGCTGGATACGGAGGAGTTTTGAATGAACCGTTCCCAGTGCTGGATACGGAGGAGTTTTGAATGAACCGTTCCCAGTGCTGGATACGGAGGAGTTTTAAATGAACCGTTCCCAGTGCTGGATACGGAGGAGTTTTGAATGAACCGTTCCCAGTGCTGGATACGGAGGAGTTTTGAATGAACCGTTCCCAGTGCTGGATACGGAGAGGTTTTGAATGAACCGTTCCCAGTGCTGGATACGGAGAGGTTTTGAATGAACCGTTCCCAGTGCTGGATACGGAGAGGTTTTGAATGAACTGTTCCCAGTGCTGGATACTCAGAGGTTTTGAATGAACTGTTCCCAGTGCTGGATACGGAGAGGTTTTGAATGAACTGTTCCCAGTGCTGGATACTGAGAGGTTTTGAATGAACTGTTCCCAGTGCTGGATACGGAGGGGTTTTGAATGAACTGTTCCCAGTGCTGGATACGGAGGAGTTTTGAATGAACCGTTCCCAGTGCTGGATACGGAGGAGTTTTGAATGAACCGTTCCCAGTGCTGGATACGGAGGAGTTTTAAATGAACCGTTCCCAGTGCTGGATACGGAGGAGTTTTGAATGAACCGTTCCCAGTGCTGGATACGGAGGAGTTTTGAATGAACCGTTCCCAGTGCTGGATACGGAGGAGTTTTAAATGAACCGTTCCCAGTGCTGGATACAGAGGAGTTTTGAATGAACCGTTCCCAGTGCTGGATACGGAGGAGTTTTGAATGAACCGTTCCCAGTGCTGGATACGGAGAGGTTTTGAATGAACCGTTCCCAGTGCTGGATACGGAGAGGTTTTGAATGAACCGTTCCCAGTGCTGGATACGGAGAGGTTTTGAATGAACTGTTCCCAGTGCTGGATACTCAGAGGTTTTGAATGAACTGTTCCCAGTGCTGGATACGGAGAGGTTTTGAATGAACTGTTCCCAGTGCTGGATACTGAGAGGTTTTGAATGAACTGTTCCCAGTGCTGGATACGGAGGAGTTTTGAATGAACCGTTCCCAGTGCTGGATACGGAGGAGTTTTGAATGAACCGTTCCCAGTGCTGGATACGGAGGAGTTTTGAATGAACCGTTCCCAGTGCTGGATACGGAGGAGTTTTGAATGAACCGTTCCCAGTGCTGGATACGGAGGAGTTTTGAATGAACCGTTCCCAGTGCTGGATACGGAGGAATTTTAAATGAACCATTCCCAGTGCTGGATACGGAGGAGTTTTGAATGAACCGTTCCCAGTGCTGGATACGGAGGAGTTTTGAATGAACCGTTCCCAGTGCTGGATACGGAGAGGTTTTGAATGAACTGTTCCCAGTGCTGGATACTCAGAGGTTTTGAATGAACTGTTCCCAGTGCTGGATACTCAGAGGTTTTGAATGAACCGTTCCCAGTGCTGGATACAGAGGGGTTTTGAATGAACCGTTCCCAGTGCTGGATACGGCGGAGTTTTGAATGAACCGTTCCCAGTGCTGGATACGGAGAGGTTTTGAATGAACCGTTCCCAGTGCTGGATACGGAGAGGTTTTGAATGAACCGTTCCCAGTGCTGGATACGGAGAGGTTTTGAATGAACTGTTCCCAGTGCTGGATACTCAGAGGTTTTGAATGAACCGTTCCCAGTGCTGGATACAGAGGGGTTTTGAATGAACTGTTCCCAGTGCTGGATACGGAGGAGTTCTGAATGAACTGTTCCCAGTGCTGGATACTGAGAGGTTTTGAATGAACCATTCCCAGTGCTGGATACTGAGGAGTTCTGAATGAACTGTTCCCAGTGCTGGATACAGAGTGGTTTTGAATGAACCGTTCCCAGTGCTGGATACGGCGGAGTTTTGGATGAACCGTTCCCAGTGCTGGATACGGCGGAGTTTTGAATGAACTGTTCCCAGTGCTGGATACTGAGGGGTTTTGAATGAACCATTCCCATTGCTGGATACTGAGGGGTTTTGAATGAACCGTTCCCAGTGCTGAATACAGAGAGGTTTTGAATGAACCGTTCCCAGTGCTGGATACTGAGGGGTTTTGAATGAACTGTTCCCAGTGCTGGATATGGAGAAGTTTTGGATGGCAGGCTGGAAGTTCTGGGTGAGGCTGTGAAAGGAAGAAGGTGAAGAGCATGTGCTGCACCCCATACCAAATGCCTTTATGATGGGACCAGACAGGGCATTGTTTTTATCCAGCCGATACAGTGCAGAAAGTGCGGCTCCCTGGACCACCTTTCCAGTGACTGCGATGTGCTGAAGTGTGGAAGATGTGAGGAGAGTCATCTCTCGAGGGACTGTGAGAACCTGGTGACCTGTGACCTGTGTGGCACAGCTGGGAAAATGATTGCTTTTATGTCAATTAATTTGCTTTTATTCAAGATATCTCCCTTCCTCTCTCCCTCTTTGTACCTGTCCCCTTTTCCAATCACCGTATAGCTGTTATAAAGAGGATGAAAATGCAGATGATAATGGCTGGATACTCAGTTTTTATATGATTTTAGTGGCGGCTGTTGGGAAGAAATTAAAATCAGAACAAAATCCTTTTTAAAAACAAAGCTTTAAAAAAAAAAAAAAAAAAAAAAGTAAGGAGTTCCAGTCCAAAATGGAAAATCTGTTAAGTAAATTAATAATTTTAACTAAGGATTTAACAAAAAGAAAAAAATGTCTCAAAAGAAGTACAAAATGTAAAAAAGGATGTAGTTTTTATCATTAAAAAAATTCATAAACAGCACAAAGAAATCCCTCATTGCTGCCTAAACAGTTAAAGGAACCATAGAACAGAGTTTTATAAATGTATTTAAAAGGAAAAAAAAAAATAAACAATTTTTTTTTTTTTTTAATAAACTGAAAATAAATTTAAAAAAAAAGAAAAAGTTAAAATGTTGAGTGATCCCACTGCAGTAGCGGAGGTGGAGGAGGCATCCCCTGGGTGAGACGGGATACACGAGGAAATGAAAACACATCCCCTGGGTGAGACAGGATACACGAGGAAAGGAAAACACATCCCCTGGGTGAGACAGGATACACGAGGAAAGGAAAACACATCCCCTGGGTGAGACAGGATACACGAGGAAATGAAAACACATCCCCTGGGTGAGACAAGGATACATGAGGAAATGAAAACACATCCCCTGGGTGAGACAGGATACACGAGGAAATGAAAACACATCCCCTGGGTGAGACAGGATACACGAGGAAATGAAAACACATCCCCTGGGTGAGACAGGATACACGAGGAAATGAAAACACATCCCCTGGGTGAGATGGGATACATGAGGAAATGAAAACACATCCCCTGGGTGAGACAGGATACATGAGGAAATGAAAACACATCCCCTGGGTGAGACAGGATACACGAGGAAATGAAAACACATCCCCTGGGTGAGACAGGATACACGAGGAAAGGAAAACACATCCCCTGGGTGAGACAGGATACACGAGGAAAGGAAAACACATCCCCTGGGTGAGACAGGATACATGAGGAAATGAAAACACATCCTCTGCGTGAGATGGGATACGAGGAAAGGAAAACACATCCCCTTTAACAGGGGGGGAGGGCTCTACTAAACTAAAAGGTTTGGAATAGAGGCAAAGCTGTGTGGTCCAGTGGTTAAAGAAAAGGGCTCATAACCAGGAGGTCCCCGGTTCAAATCCCACCTCAGCCACTGACTCATTGTGTGACCCTGAGCAAGTCACTTAACCTCCTTGTGCTCCGTCTTTCGGGTGAGACGTAGTTGTAAGTGACTCTGCAGCTGATGCATAGTTCACACACCCTAGTCTCTGTAAGTCGCCTTGGATAAAGGCGTCTGCTAAATAAACAAATAATAAAGTGACCAGGAATGACATCAGAACGACAAAGGCAGAATAAAAATTCACAAAGCTTTATTACAATGATCCAAGATTCACATAAATCAGTTCAAATAACTACAATAAAATGCATTCAAGTTTTACTAAAAACAAGGAGGGGAAATTAAATAAAGCCAGATGCAAATAGCCACATTTTAAAAGCATGGGGTATTAGACCAACATATAGCAGCGATTACACTTCTCATTGAGTGGTAGGTGATTGGAAACAGCTCTTCCCAGCAAGGGTTCTACAACAAAAGCCAGATTGTTAATACACACAGGGTTTAACAGTATTAGGGAACGTTAGCAGCAATATAACCAGGACATGAGAACAGTTCAACAACAATACAAGTTTAGTTATATTTAAAGACAATTAGCAGCAAAGTTCAGGTTTAGCAGCAAAATAAGGGACAACATAAATTGGGGGTTAAATGTTAGCCTTTAGGCGTAATTCAGAGGATGTCGTAGAGGCTCTCTCCTGCTTTGCGCTGCTTTTTTCTTATCCTATATCCTTTTCTTTAGCCAGTCTTACCTTCCCTCCGTGGCGTCCTGCCCGGTAACGTCCGCCGATCTCTTCCGGGTGGAAGCTGATCCCGGTTCAGCCTCATTTAGTATTTCCAGCCAACCACACAATGCAGCGCTCGCCTCGTCAATTATTAGGATTTGCACTTCATTTGCCCTCAACTTCATCAAGGCACTTAATACAACTTTCAAAGTTCATTTCATTCAGCGAGTGCAGCTTGCTTATGTATTCTCTTTGGTTGACAGCAACTAAATAAATAAAAGTAAATAAATAAAAGTTCGCTGAGCGAAAAGAAAAATCAGCGCCACCCATGCAACGTCCGCCCCGCGTCCTGTGTGAACATACAGGTAGACTATAATGGGAAGCAAAAAATATAACAATTTCTTTATTTCTTACACATGTTTCAGTGTGAACGATCCTAACGCAGTGGCTAAGCCACTGCCTGGCAGAAATCTGGGGGGGCACGTGACCAGGCGTGCCCCCCCCACACGTCGCCACCTAATCTCGTCCTCTTTGTTTTCATTTACTTCCCCTTGCTTCTCTCTCTCCTATTCCTGTTCTGCCAAGTTCCACGCTCCTTTCTCTTAGTTCCTCACCCTTTTTTATACCCCATAGCCCTTCTAATTCCAGGTGTGTTCAGGTACCTGCCAGTTGTTTGGGGCGGGACCTGAGGTCCGTGTGCACAGTGCTTGTGATAAACAAAACAAAAAAAAACTATAATTACGAACTCCATTTCAGCCATGCACAAGGGGGGGGATATGTAACAGGGCAAGGAGCCCTGTACATGGATTTTGTTTTTTTTAGAACGGGGTTTTTCCCCCTCCGCCCCTGTGTAATTTTGTATTATTGGCAGGCGCACAGGCGGGTTTACACAATTAAACAATAAAACTTGACTACGCCACCTCTTTGATTTGCCAGGAGCAAGAGGAGCCCCGATAACAATGTCAGAGAACTAGCTCCCAGAAAAGTACAGAATTAGGTTCCCCACTCAAGTCTATTCAAATAAATAACAAGGAGGCAGGTATTGGGTATACAAGAAATACAAAGATTGGTTTTATTACTCACAAAAAAAGCAAAACACATAATAGTTTACATATAACCAGACAATAGCAGTACCGCTAGCATCCACTAGATGAAAAAGTGTTGTTGCACCCTAGTAGAGATTACATAATACATTATACATGCAGTAGTCCCGGCGTCTGTAGCAGCAACAGTAGCGTCCAGGAATTCTAAATATAAAATATGAAAACACACAAAGAACAGAAACAAAAAAAAAAACAAAAAAACAGTGCAGCACATGAAACAAATCAAATACACAGTGCATCAAATCATAAAGCAAACAACGCAACAACGCTAATCGTGCACCTAAAAATAATAAAATCAAACCACACTCTAGTGATCCCGGGAACACAAGTTACCGTCACAGACCGCCGGGTAAAAAACGGAATAGCACTCGTATTAATGGTGCAAGATCTAGATAACCGCTGCGGTCTTCTAAACACTGCACAACAAAAAAGAATCAAGAATCTAATTATTACTAGTTCAATACAAAGGTAAACCACACAGAAGAAAAGTGAAAGGACACTACTTCCCGGATGCTTTCCATACAAGCCAATAGCGGCCGAAGTCTATTACCACAACTATAAGTCAAAAACACTAGCAAATACTACCATTAGTATTTAGCTTTAAACCAGAACCCAATAATGGGTTTGCCAGCGGGAAACAATGTCCAGTCTACAATAACAAAAAATACAAAATGATAAAAAAATCGATACAAAAAAAAACACACATCACAAAACCATACAAACAAAACGTATTATAGAAACATATTATAGAAACAGTGGTTGACACTAAACCTAAAACACAAAAAAAGAATTAGTATCAACCACACCGATAAACAAATAAAAAAAGAAATACTATTATTATTATTTGTTTATTTAGCAGACGCCTTTATCCAAGGCGACTTACAGAGACTAGGGTGTGTGAACTATGCATCAGCTGCAGAGTCTCTTACAACTACGTCTCACCCGAAAGACGGAGCACAAGGAGGTTAAGTGACTTGCTCAGGGTCACACAATGAGTCAGTGGCTGAGTGGGATTTGAACCGGGGATCTCCGTGTTACCTTTTCTTTAAACACTGGACCACACAGCCTCCTATTACCAAAAAAACACTACCTGCAGGGAGGACGCGGCTGTTTATGGCCACCACACTCCACGTCCGTCCAGCTAATAATAAAAACAAACAAGATGAAAACTCTATAAAACTAAACACACCGGGAAGGAAATCTAAAAGAAAACAAGAGTCAGCTTACCGCTCCTAGTGGTAGCGCTGATAATGAGGGAAACACACACGCCAGGTCACAGCTTCATCCAACAAAAACGCACGGACCCAGAAAGAGAAGCTTATGCCGCACAACTGCAGGGAATCGGCTTTTATTAGATCAGCAATCACCAGTTAATTAGATGCAATGACTACTGGATTCCCTACAGGTGCATGGCATCTTCAGTCCCACCCGCTACATTCATTATTATTATTATTATTTATATATGACGGCTTCTTAATAAACAAATGTACCACTTCAGAGTTTGTAGTCTACATTGCTTATACATTACGACGCATCATCCAGTTACTGTGCTTCGCATATTAGTTCAACTTCTTATTTCGTATAGAATAATTCCAGGCGTATAGACTTTTCAAACTTCAGAAACAATATGTTTTATTTACTTACATCCATGGCAGTCAAACGGGTGGAAAATCCTTCCATTGTACAGCAATATGTTCAGCAACAATAACTCCATACAGCTTCATACGAACAGTCTTCAGTTTAACTACGACTTATATCTTCTTAAATTCTTATGCAGTTACAACTCTCCTATTTCTTATGTAGAAATTCATCTGTATTTCTGACTCTTTGTATGATTTTAAACCATATCTGTATGGTCTATATGGTATGGTTGAAAAACTGTATTTGCTCTAGCTACAGACTAACTGCATCATCTGTCCCTCTGTCCTTTTTTTTACCGTTTTCTTTCAAACTCGAATTTATACTTCCTGAACCAGTATTGTTAAATACCAGAATGCCATATTACAAAAAAATAAATTCTGTAGGCATAACTAAAATAACGGTGGAGGATGAGCCCTCATTGTATTATATGAGACTTTTTCTTTAGTGCTCCTCGGAATATCGTTCCATCTTGAAACATGTATTGAAAATTGGAATTTGCAAAACAATACGGTATTATAAACCGCAATTTACAAACTGATTTGATCGGAAGGGTTAAAAAATGAGCTCTCTGCAAAATGTTATTAAATGTTTCTTTGTCCTTGAATACGATGTCTCCTTCTTGCTGCAGACAAGTCTCCCACATCACCTTGCCTTTATATAGCCTACTGTCTGACTGTGGCAAATTAACACCTGCTTTTCAGAGTTCTTAAAATAATCTCAGAGCAGGTAATCATGCAGGTATCTTCCCAACACGATGTCTAAATCTCAGAGCAGGTAATCATGCAGGTATCTTCCCAACACGATGTCTAAATCTCAGAGCAGGTAATCATGCAGGTATCTTCCCCCGAGACGATGTCTAAATCTCAGCGCAGGTAATCATGCAGGTATCTTCCCCCGAGACGATGTCTAAATCTCAGAGCAGGTAATCATGCAGGTATCTTCCCTCGAGACGATGTCTAAATCTCAGAGCAGGTAATCATGCAGGTATCTTCCCCCGAGACGATGTCTAAATCTCAGAGCAGGTAATCATGCAGGTATCTTCCCAACACGATGTCTAAATCTCAGAGAAGGTAATCATGCAGGTATCTTCCCAACTCGATGTCTAAATCTCAGAGCAGGTAATCATGCAGGTATCTTCCCCGAGACGATGTCTAAATCTCAGAGCAGGTAATCATGCAGGTATCTTCCCAACACGATGTCTAAATCTCAGAGCAGGTAATCATGCAGGTATCTTCCCCGAGACGATGTTTAAATCTCAGCGCAGGTAATCATGCAGGTATCTTCCCCCGAGACGATGTTTAAATCTCAGCGCAGGTAATCATGCAGGTATCTTCCCAACACGATGTCTAAATCTCAGAGCAGGTAATCATGCAGGTATCTTCCCCCGAGACGATGTCTAAATCTCAGCGCAGGTAATCATGCAGGTATCTTCCCAACACGATGTCTAAATCTCAGAGCAGGTAATCATGCAGGTATCTTCCCAACACGATGTCTAAATCTCAGAGCAGGTAATCATGCAGGTATCTTCCCCCGAGACGATGTCTAAATCTCAGAGCAGGTAATCATGCAGGTATCTTCCCCCGAGACGATGTCTAAATCTCAGAGCAGGTAATCATGCAGGTATCTTCCCTCGAGACGATGTCTAAATCTCAGAGCAGGTAATCATGCAGGTATCTTCCCCCGAGACGATGTCTAAATCTCAGAGCAGGTAATCATGCAGGTATCTTCCCAACACGATGTCTAAATCTCAGAGAAGGTAATCATGCAGGTATCTTCCCAACTCGATGTCTAAATCTCAGAGCAGGTAATCATGCAGGTATCTTCCCCCGAGACGATGTCTAAATCTCAGAGCAGGTAATCATGCAGGTATCTTCCCAACACGATGTCTAAATCTCAGAGCAGGTAATCATGCAGGTATCTTCCCCCGAGACGATGTTTAAATCTCAGCGCAGGTAATCATGCAGGTATCTTCCCCCGAGACGATGTTTAAATCTCAGCGCAGGTAATCATGCAGGTATCTTCCCAACACGATGTCTAAATCTCAGAGCAGGTAATCATGCAGGTATCTTCCCCCGAGACGATGTCTAAATCTCAGCGCAGGTAATCATGCAGGTATCTTCCCAACACGATGTCTAAATCTCAGAGCAGGTAATCATGCAGGTATCTTCCCCCGAGACGATGTCTAAATCTCAGCGCAGGTAATCATGCAGGTATCTTCCCAACACGATGTCTAAATCTCAGAGCAGGTAATCATGCAGGTATCTTTTCAACACGATGTCTAAATCTCAGAGCAGGTAATCATGCAGGTATCTTCTCAACACGATGTCTAAATCTCAGAGCAGGTAATCATGCAGGTATCTTCCCCCGAGACGATGTCTAAATCTCAGAGCAGGTAATCATGCAGGTATCTTCCCAACTCGATGTCTAAATCTCAGAGCAGGTAATCATGCAGGTATCTTCCCCCGAGACGATGTCTAAATCTCAGCGCAGGTAATCATGCAGGTATCTTCCCCCGAGACGATGTTTAAATCTCAGCGCAGGTAATCATGCAGGTATCTTCCCAACACGATGTCTAAATCTCAGAGCAGGTAATCATGCAGGTATCTTCCCCCGAGACGATGTCTAAATCTCAGCGCAGGTAATCATGCAGGTATCTTCCCAACACGATGTCTAAATCTCAGAGCAGGTAATCATGCAGGTATCTTCCCCCGAGACGATGTCTAAATCTCAGAGCAGGTAATCATGCAGGTATCTTCCCAACACGATGTCTAAATCTCAGAGCAGGTAATCATGCAGGTATCTTCTCAACACGATGTCTAAATCTCAGAGCAGGTAATCATGCAGGTATCTTCTCAACACGATGTCTAAATCTCAGAGCAGGTAATCATGCAGGTATCTTCCCAACTCGATGTCTAAATCTCAGAGCAGGTAATCATGCAGGTATCTTCCCCCGAGACGATGTCTAAATCTCAGCGCAGGTAATCATGCAGGTATCTTCCCCCGAGACGATGTTTAAATCTCAGCGCAGGTAATCATGCAGGTATCTTCCCAACACGATGTCTAAATCTCAGAGCAGGTAATCATGCAGGTATCTTCCCCCGAGACGATGTCTAAATCTCAGCGCAGGTAATCATGCAGGTATCTTCCCAACACGATGTCTAAATCTCAGAGCAGGTAATCATGCAGGTATCTTCCCCCGAGACGATGTCTAAATCTCAGAGCAGGTAATCATGCAGGTATCTTCCCAACACGATGTCTAAATCTCAGAGCAGGTAATCATGCAGGTATCTTCCCCCGAGACGATGTCTAAATCTCAGAGCAGGTAATCATGCAGGTATCTTCCCCCGAGACGATGTCTAAATCTCAGAGCAGGTAATCATGCAGGTATCTTCCCCCGAGACGATGTCTAAATCTCAGAGAAGGTGTATGTGGTTATACGTATTGGTTACAAAGCAATGAATCTGGAATAACAGAATATTCTTTCACCACTCTGTGACAGGGAACCGGGTCGCTGGTTCCTGCGCAAGTGTGTGCCTGTGGAAAACCAGCTGTGACTCGCAGTTGGAGACACGTTGCTAAGCAACCGGTTGAGTGGCAGGCTCGTCCTGAGCTAAAGTGATCGGGAGGTCCGGATTGGCTGGGGGGCGTGCCTGGGGATGCTGCGCAGAGCTCAAAAAGCGGCTGCGCTACAGCTCGGGGCTGCTGCAAGGCCATTGCTGTGCAGACGGGCGCTGAGTGAGAGTTTGTTTACATCCAGGAGGGAAGCGTCCGCTCTGCGGGAACGACTACTACTGAGCCCTTTAACTGCAAGACGGGGCCTGTGAAGGAGATTGCCCAGCCAGGACCGTCAGAATGGCCCGGAGTCGCTGGGAGGCCAGGACTTCAGAAACAACACAACAGAAGTAGGTCAGCTTAGGGGAGGTGGATCCCAAAACAGTATAAAGAGGGTTACCGTAGAGTAGTAGGTTCCTGGAGCGGGACGTTCCTTTTAGTGGGACTAGCGCTCGTCATTTTGTGTGGCAAACTTTTATTTTTAGCTTTTGTGTGTTTGTTTTTTTTGCTTTATTAAATGTGACACTAGGTCTACCATCGCTGGTACTCTAGTGTCAGCTCGGTGTTAAAATTAAATCTGCGCTCCTGTGCGGCGTATCAACACCAATGCTCTGTGTCTGTCAGTATTTTCCAGTGACTACCCACACATGTAACACTTCACCCTGTTACACACTCCCAAGATTCCAATAGCTTTAATCTGTCAAAAAAATATTGTTAGGTTTGTATCAAACATGTATTTTAGAGAAGCAGATACAATGGATTGTAACGAACTGAACCGTTTATAAGATTTTATTGATTGGCCGGTGCTTTGATTTTACTATTTAATTTATTTGATGTCCTAAATCTTTAAAGTGTATTTTATGATTGATTAGTTGTTTTATGTGTTTTATATGGTTTTAGGATGTATAAGGTTTGCCTTCTATAAGATGGAGAACCCAGACTTGAGGTACCAGACCCAAATAGGTGAGTATAGTTCCTGTACCAGTAAAATCTAATGGACCACACAGAGCTGCATACGTGTCTGTTGAGGCTAGATGAGAAGGGCTCACCTCTCACAATGTAAGAACCCAGACTTGAACAGGTACCACACCCAGGCAGGTGAGTAGAGTACCTGTAAACAAATACAAATTATACAAGACAGTCTGGAGGCTTCAGGGGCTATGTTATTGTAAATCAACTCACAAAGAGTCAACCAAGTGATAATATGAAATACTGGTAAATCATTGCATACAGAGATACTGATGCTGGTTAGGAGGGATTGCATTCCCTCGACTTTAATAGCAAAACATGACTTGCCCTGTAACAGCCGCAAGTTGCCTTGTTAAAGCATCGGCCAAATGAAATAATATTAAATGGTGGTAAATTAGTGCATGTGAGGCTGTGTAGGAGGGATTCATTCTCTCAACTTTAACAGCCGTAAGTCGCCTTGTTAAGGCATCGGCCAAATGAAATAATAAGAAATGTTGATAATTCTTCCATCCTCTCAGATTAACAGCCAGATCTAAACACAGGAGGACATGCCTTAGCTTCTTAAGGAGTAGGTTATGCTGGTTAACAGCGAAACTGAAGCTCTTTATGGCTGCATCACCAAAGAGTGGATTGACACTGGAGGGAAGGCACCATCTCCACAGGCAACAGCTATGTTAATAAATATAAGGTAAGTCACCTAATATCAATACAAGCTGGGGTGAAGGCTGCCTGCGGCTGCGCAGACATACCAGCTAGTGTATACTAGCCATACTCAAGTGTAAGTTTCACTTACAGGCTATACATTTGACACTAAGGTCTTGCAGGAGTTTCAGAAAGGGACATCCTCATTCACAGCAGACGCACAGTTAAACTGCTGTAATCTGCCCCTCTCAAAGGGGATTCCCTCTTGGCACTGGTCTGAAGGATCCCAGGTAACAGGGAGAATGTGAGTCAGGAGATCTGTCTTGCTCAGCAGTGGTAGAGGCGCATTCCCTAGTGAGGGATTCTTAACAAGCATCAGCGATTCAATACCAGGGAGGTGGATCTTTCTGTGGTCATAATAAGCAAACAGGTAAGTTACTCCTATTCCTGCCTCTACCCCGCTTTCTGGCAAAACGGGCAAATGATGCATCCGCTCCCTGCAGTCCTGGAACTTAAATTGACCGTCTATCACTCAGGAAAAATAACCAACAACATTGAGAACAGTTACAGCTGAGACGGATATATCCACACACTGAGAACTGGTTATGCACAGAAAAAAAAGGCATAATGTCAATCGATGTCATACTTTCAGTAGGGGGTCTGTTCTCCATCAGGACCCGCCAATAGCAGCTCGAGGTGGTTTTCTTGGGGATCTCTATACATGAAGTATTCATAGACGAGGTACATCACAATGTATGAACATGTATAATGTATACATCATCAGACGTCTGTGGAGGGCAGGTTCTTGTCTTTTCAAAAAAACAAAAAAAGAAAGCAAAAAGAACGTCACTTTGTCTGCAAGGACAGAGGCTTTTTGGATCACCTCTCTCCACAGACTCTCGGCATTCTGGGAAGCCAATCCTATACACTTGTAGAAGAGTGTATCATGGAGTGTATTTCGTGTAGCAGAAGATGATACAAAAATCATCAACTGTCAAGTCTCTTCTAGATGGGGGCCAAGCCAACACCAGTTTCTGGGCCCTGTCAGCAGTAATCTCCAGTAAGAAGCAAACCTGCAGGGGGTGTCCCTGTTTTTCTTGTAACTATATCTTCCCAGTTTCCCTCGACATCAAGCCTTCTTGGAGAGCTACAATCATCCTGACTTTGTATCTCCGTGATGCTCTTGTTAAGTCCAGCATGCATGTTGTCTGGATTGTGATGTCCTTTGATTATTGATTGCATTTTGCCCGTTTTAACAGGGCAATGGTTTTCAGTGCACGTCCTAATGCTGAAAGTCAGGATGATTTTTAGAGAAGGTGTATAGATCCGACAGAGGGGTTACAGGAGCATTCAACTACTAGCTTACAAGAGTAGAGTAGTCTTACAGGAGCATTCAGCTACTAGCTTACAAGAGCAGACTTACAGGCACAGGTAGGCATATTCGTCCCTGACAAAAGGTCAGCATTAACTGGATAATAAATGAGGGAGCCAGTCTTGTTCTTAGCTCCTCACTGAGCCAAAAGGTTTTGGATTTCTAAGAGTTGGGAAATACCGGAAGCAGTGCTCTGCTACCTGACCAGGAGGGTTAGTCTGTAGGTCCCACCCTAGGGTGGTTAGAGTTTGATGGGGCTTGATGGGGTTTTGATGGGAGCCTTAACATGTATTTAACAAATTTGGTTACCACAGTCGGTCCCTAACTACAAGGAAGAAAGAGGTCTACTGCATTTCTAATGGAAGCAATCTCCGTCTCAAAACAGACCAATTTAAACTGGATCTCATCCTGCATCAGATTCGGCTGCAGCCTTAGAATGCAACCACTTTCATGATCCATCAAAACCCAGGGGGTGAGGTAATGTTAAATAAGATGGGCTCAATACAGGACACTGACACGCTGCTAGCGGGGCCTCCTCAGAGACCTTTATTAGCGTTGAAACTTGAATGTGTTTTCAGCTTACTTTACTCTGTGTATTCTGTGTCTTTCTCTATCAGCCACCCTTAACTAAAATCCTTTGGCTCAACTTGTGTGTGGAGTTCATCATAGCAGGTAAGAAGACAAAGATGATCTGTAATACGGTTTCTTCACAGTAGGATGAACTCCACACACCTGTATCCTTCCCTCCTGCTCCCCTCTTTACTTTACTGTTCTGATTTCAAAATTTGGACATGGAACTGATTATGATGGAGCTTTTATGGAGGAAGTGATGGGATTGGTGCCGGAAAAGTTTACAAAGAGGATCTCTGGGAAATAGATCAGGTTTGTTTCTCCTGACGAAACAACATGGAGACCGGGAGTTCAACTGTGTGTGTGTGGAGTTCATCCTGCTACGAAGAAACCTTATTACAGGTGATCTTCATCTTTCTTCAAGATTGCTGCTAGTTTGACAATATCAAGGCATTACATCATTTGCAACTAATACTTCATTTATATGTAATTCAACATGTTGAGGGGCAGGGTCAATCCAGGGATTTTTTTTTCAACTTGGTAATCTCAAAAAATGAATCCAGCATGTATGCTGTCTTTAAATTGATGGGAAGTTGACAATATCAGGACTTCACATGTTCAGACTCTTGACTTTTGGATATTTTTCATCTTGAGAACAAATGACTTGGTAAACTTTTATTCCTTTTCATATGGAGAACATTTCTATGAATTATGAATTCCACCATCACAGTTTCATCTGGTATTGTTCCCGACTCCTTTTAAGGTTGCTGCAGTAAAACCACTGCTTAAAAAACTAGTCTGGATCCAAAAGTTCTTAAATGTATAGCTTCGGTTGCGTGTATGCGCTTTGTCATGTAGGCAGTATAAACCCATTTATTGAAAAAAAATGATAATTTTTGAGGTTGCGCTTTATGTAACGTGTCTGTATGTAAACACATTTCTGTTCAAATGTCTGTTTATTTACAATGTTTCGATTGTGTAGATGCTTGATATGACATTCCTGAATAAAACTACGACTTCTATTCAATTGTTTGTCTTTTCATTGTAATATTTATGTTGTTTTTAATACGCCTGTCAAATTGAGGCGGTCGTTCTAGTGTTAAGGTGAATGATAATTATTTTGTATGGAGACCAGGCTGAAAAATCAGGCAGCAAGGGCCATTTAAGTTAAGACTGTTCTCTTGTTGGGCCGCACCATAAAATATATACATATACAGTATATATATATATATACACATCATAATGTACATGAAAATGTCTATATACATTGTATGTAGGCCAATATATTCAAATATACTACTTTACATGCCCAGCCCATCAATAAGCATGTGAAAACAGATACGTCTTTAAATGTGACTTAAAGATTCAATTGTAGCTGCACCTCTGATATCTCTTGGAAAAGAGTTCCAGAGACAAGGCAAGCAACAACTAAAAGCTCTTCCACCTGCAAGGTTGTGACAGAAAAAGAATGATTCTTGGTGTTAGATCTCCCTCCTGACCTGTGAGGGTGCTGTGTAAAGGGAACAGAGTACCCTGAATCGGATGGCCTGACAATTAATTCCCAGGGTTCGGCAGAAGTCGGCCATCTAGAAAGGGGGCGGAGCTACAGTACACTAAATCACTGACCCGGAAGGTTAATGGTGTGGCATCTGCGGACTGGAGGAGCGGATGCGCTCGTTAACCAAGGCGTCATGGTTCACGGTATATAAACAAGACATAGTGATGTGATCTGTTCCTTGTGATGGTTACGCTAAGACCGAAAGGACCAGTATTGAGATACTAACCGTGAGTGTTTTGTTTGTTTTGTCTGTCTGTCTGAAAACATACTGTTTGTCTTGTTTGTTAGACTAGACGGCTAACACGATCCGGAGCTGTCGCCCACGGCCAGCACTAAACCCGGACAGCACAGCACTAACTGTTCACAATTGTAACTGTACTTTCACCACCAGCACTACAGCACTCACTGGGAGAGGTGACCGTGTTTGTGTTTGGTGTTCGTGGATTACTGTTTATTGTTTACTGGACTGCAGCCCTTTATCATTCCCTGTGCAATGCACATCGCTGTGTATTGCCAGTCCTCAGACTTGTTTTCTGTTTGGTCATCAGACCCCTGGAACAAAAGAAATAGAACTAATTTCACCCGCACTTTGTTGTCTGTCATTTCATTGTTGGATTACTGCTCTACACCTACGCACCACTTACCACTTTGCCACAGAGGGATGACCAAAAGATCAGCACTTGCTGACCGTAGAGTGCGACTGGGAGTATAAGGTACAATCAGATCCTGCAGATACAAAGGCCCAGATTCATGAAGGGCTTTATAAGTAAGAAGCAGAATCTTAAAATCAATCCTGAATTTAATAGGAAGCCAGTGCAGTGACTTGAGAACAGGAGTGATGTGCTGTGAGCGATGCGTGCTGGTAAGCTCTTGAGAACAGGAGTGATGTGCTGTGAGCGATGCGTGCTGGTAAGCTCTTGAGAACAGGAGTGATGTGTTGTGAGCGATGCGTGCTGGTAAGCTCTTGAGAACAGGAGTGATGTCCTGTGAGCGACGCGTGCTGGTAAGCTCTTGAGAACAGGAGTGATGTGCTGTGAGCGACGCGTGCTGGTAAGAACTCTAGCTGCCGCATTCTGAACAAGTTGGAGCCGCTGTAATGTGGAGTCCGGTAGGCCAGAAAATAGAGCATTACAGTAGTCCAAGCTAGACATCACAAAAGCATTCACCAACATTTCAGCGTCTTTGCCAGACAAGATTGGTCTCAGTTTAGCTATATTACGCAGCTGAAAGTAAGAGGTCTTAACTACTAAACTAATGTGGGCATCCAGACACAATTCAGAATCCATGACAGCTCCCACATTTTTCACACTCTTGGAGGGATTCAATAAATGACCATAAAAAGAAATATTAATACAAGGTGATTTAGCCAAACTGTGCCTGAAGCCAACCAACAGCACCTCTGTCTCTTGTGGAT
The DNA here is from genome assembly GCA_030684275.1 of Acipenser oxyrinchus oxyrinchus. NCBI lineage: Eukaryota > Metazoa > Chordata > Actinopteri > Acipenseriformes > Acipenseridae > Acipenser > Acipenser oxyrinchus. Next base: position 8,302 of record JAGXEW010000962.1, on the reverse strand, counting down.
TCATTTTCAGATCATTAGCAGTCATCCATGCTTAGATCTCACTCAAACAGTGAGACAGAACAGCAGCTGCCATTTCTGATGTAGTGGGAAATAAACAGTATATGTGTGTGTCATCAGCGTAGCAGTGAAATCCAAGGTTGTATGTAGCAATGATGGATGCAAGGGGGGGCACATTATTATTATTATTTATTTATTTATTAATTAGCAGATGCATATATACGCTAAGCAGCAAAGGGCCAAGCACAGAGCCTTGTGGAGCTCTGTACTTCACATCAACGGTTTCAGAAAATGAGTCACCCAAAGAAACAAAATACGATAAATATGATCTAAACCACTCCAAGGCAATGCCTCCAATTCCAGTAAGATTATACATTCTCTCCAATAAGATTCTGTGGTCTACAGTATCAAAAGCGGCTGAAAGATCTTGTAAAACTAAAAGAGATAATTGAGCAGAATCAGCAGACCGAAGGAGATCATTACAGACCCTTACTAACGCAGTCTCTGTGCTATGTCCTGAACAGAAACCAGACTGAAACTTCCCCAACATCTCATTTCTATAGAAATAATCCTCAAGTTGGATTGCCGCTACTTTTTCTACCAGTTTTGCAAGAAATGGGATGTTGGAGATGGGCCTGTAATTCTCAAGTTCTTCAGGAGAGAGGTTATGTTTCTTCAGGAGTGGTTTAAGCAGAAGGAACTCTTCCAGATGTCAATGAGGAATTTACAATGCAAGTTAAGGTTGGAACCAGAACAGGAAGGCACTCCCTAATAAGCCAAGTAGGCCATGGATCTACACTACAGGGATCTGCACTACAGGGATCTGCACTACAGGGATCTACACTACAGGTTGTGGAATTCATTTTCAACACCACAGCCTTTAGCTCCGCCTCACTCACTGATGTAAATTCCATAAAACTAACAGCTACACTGCTAATTATGCAGGAATCTGAAGGAGCACAAGCAGTTGTAGTAGAGGACATCTGAACCCTAATCGCTTCAATTTTGTCAGTTTGATCATCCTGCACTGAGCCTGTTGCTTTAGGATTAAGAAGTTTGTTAATTGATTTAAACAGAACAGCTGGACGATTTTTACCAGATGAAATAATACCCGAAAAAGAAGATGCTTTAGCATTAGTCAGTGCTGTCTGATATTGTTTGATATGTAATTTCCAAATATCAAAGTCAATACAGACATTGATATCTAGCTTTCCTAGAACACTGACAAAAAATCTCAATATCACAAATGGAGGATTGTGGCCAAGCAGCTGTTGAGTGGCGTGTGAGGTGACGTCACGGACCAGGAAGTAACAGAAACAAAACAATGGATGGGGATGGTGAAGCTGAACGCAACGGCGCTCAGCGTTTTATTAAATAATAAAACAAAACAAAAGGATTAAACAAACAACAAACAAAAAGGCACAAGGGCCAAACAAATAAAGAAATAAGGTATAGCAGTTGTTTTTAAGTTTCGTTTTCTCTCCCCTTGCTCTCTCCGCTCTCACTCCTAATACACCCTCCCCGAGGGTAGAGAGCTGCAGGTTTATATACAGTGACCATCTCCCGATTAGCAACAATTAATCAATGAATTAACTCGAGAGATGGTCACCGTCTGCATGAGTTTAATAAGGATGCGTGACTGTCAGCTAGCTAAATAAATCACTAGCTGATCAGTCACGCATCCTCATGAGGTTTATAAAACACAAAAACAATAACTAATACACAGCGCTTCTATCCGCGCCGCAAACAATAATACAAATAATAAAACAGTGGATATAGAAGAATATTTTACTTTCAATGGAAATCTCAAACAGTAAAAAAAAAAGATGTTGAAGTTTATAATGCTGAGTCTCAATATTTAACTTATATTCCAAAATATAATGTTTTTAACAACACTGAATAAAAAAGATACTGACAGTACCTCTATGAAATGAACCTTTTTTATGACTTCTGTCTGGACACTTGGCATGTCTTTTCTCTTGGATCATTACGTGTTCTAATTCTGCAGCTTTCCACATGATGCCTGTTGATGCAGAATCCGGTGTAAGAAAATGGGTTCTTCTGCATTTCTTTCTTTAATGTTCTCCAGCACTCTGCTAGCCAGTCCACTCTTTGCTCAGTCATGGTGCATCCTCTGTTGTAATCCCACCACTTAGTTTCTTCCAAGGTAATTCTGCACATTCCATGGCTTCTTGAAGTTAAAAAAACCCTTTCCTTTTGTTGAGACTCCATAGCTTCTTTCATTTCCAGTAAACTCAGAATATGTTGCTTTGTGCAGCGTGTCATAGTGACACTGTATGTTATAATCTTTCATAACTGCAACTGTTCCACTGCAAATCAGACATGTTTCCTTGGCGTCAAAATGATTAAGTGAAAAAATAATCATCTAGCTAATGATTTTGGAATCTTCTGTGTTCCTCCTCCACCTTTTGCTTCCGTGACATCTCCAATTACTTTTTCGCTAGTGATGTAAAATTTAACATAAAGTAAAATAAATAGTTTAGACAAGCCTTCGCTTCACCAGCCTAATCAAAATTTGATGTGCTGTGTGTGTGTGAGAAAATGAATCCTGTGTGCTATTTGATTGGTTATTTTACTACCTCTGTGAGCTGTGATTGGCTTAATAGGAATGTCACTCATACAGTGCAGACTGCACATGTTGAATACGCGTGTTATATTAAAGAGGCGGGTTGTTTTGAAGAAGAATTCCAAAACGATACAGTACATCAGGGCAATTTTAGAAACTAATGGGCGGGCCGTAAGCATTAAAGGAGAAAGGAAAAAGGCTTTTTTTTGTTACATCAGACAAGGAATGCGTGTTAAAATTAAAAGGTAAGCAGTGCAGAAAAGAACACAGGCGGAGCATTCAGCTATAAAGAACACAGGTGTAGAACATTCAGCTATAAAGAACACAGGTAGATCATTCAGCTATAAAGAACGCAAGCAGAGCATTCAGCTATAAAGAACGCAAGCAGAGCATTCAGCTATATAGAACACAGGCGGAGCATTCTGCCATAAAGAACACAGGCGGAGCATTCAGCTATAAAGAACACAGGTGTAGAACATTCAGCTATAAAGAACACAGGTGGTAGAACATTCAGCTATAAAGAACGCATGTAGAGCATTCAGCTATAAAGAACACAGGTGGTAGAACATTCAGCTATAAAGAACACAGGTAGAGCATTCAGCTATAAAGAACGCAGGTAGAGCATTCAGCTATAAAGAACACAGGTGTAGAACATTCAGCTATAAAGAACACAGGTGTAGAACATTCAGCTATAAAGAACACAGGTAGATCATTCAGCTATAAAGAACACAGGTAGATCATTCAGCTATAAAGAACACAGGTGGTAGAACATTCAGCTATAAAGAACACAGGCGGAGCATTCAGCTATAAAGAACGCAGGTAGAGCATTCAGCTATAAAGAACGCAGGTAGAGCATTCAGCTATAAAGAACACAGGCGGAGCATTCAGCTATAAAGAACACAGGTGTAGAACATTCAGCTATAAAGAACACAGGTAGATCATTCAGCTATAAAGAACACAGGTAGAGCATTCAGCTATAAAGAACGCAGGTAGAGCATTCAGCTATAAAGAACACAGGTGTAGAACATTCAGCTATAAAGAACACAGGCGGAGCATTCAGCTATAAAGAACGCAGGTAGAGCATTCAGCTATAAAGAACACAGGTGTAGAACATTCAGCTATAAAGAACACAGGTGTAGAACATTCAGCTATAAAGAACACAGGTAGATCATTCAGCTATAAAGAACACAGGTAGATCATTCAGCTATAAAGAACACAGGTGGTAGAACATTCAGCTATAAAGAACACAGGCGGAGCATTCAGCTATAAAGAACGCAGGTAGAGCATTCAGCTATAAAGAACGCAGGTAGAGCATTCAGCTATAAAGAACACAGGTAGAGCATTCAGCTATAAAGAACACAGGTGTAGAACATTCAGCTATAAAGAACACAGGTAGATCATTCAGCTATAAAGAACACAGGTAGAGCATTCAGCTATAAAGAACACAGGTAGAGCATTCAGCTATAAAGAACACAGGTGTAGAACATTCAGCTATAAAGAACACAGGTAGATCATTCAGCTATAAAGAACACAGGTAGAGCATTCAGCTATAAAGAACACAGGTGTAGAACATTCAGCTATAAAGAACGCAGGTAGAGCATTCAGCTATAAAGAACACAGGTGTAGAACATTCAGCTATAAAGAACACAGGTGTAGAACATTCAGCTATAAAGAACACAGGTAGATCATTCAGCTATAAAGAACACAGGTAGATCATTCAGCTATAAAGAACACAGGTGGTAGAACATTCAGCTATAAAGAACACAGGCGGAGCATTCAGCTATAAAGAACGCAGGTAGAGCATTCAGCTATAAAGAACGCAGGTAGAGCATTCAGCTATAAAGAACACAGGCGGAGCATTCAGCTATAAAGAACACAGGTGTAGAACATTCAGCTATAAAGAACACAGGTAGATCATTCAGCTATAAAGAACACAGGTAGATCATTCAGCTATAAAGAACACAGGTAGATCATTCAGCTATAAAGAACACAGGTGGTAGAACATTCAGCTATAAAGAACACAGGCGGAGCATTCAGCTATAAAGAACGCAGGTAGAGCATTCAGCTATAAAGAACGCAGGTAGAGCATTCAGCTATAAAGAACACAGGCGGAGCATTCAGCTATAAAGAACACAGGTGTAGAACATTCAGCTATAAAGAACACAGGTAGATCATTCAGCTATAAAGAACACAGGCAGAGCATTCAGCTATAAAGAACACAGGCGGAGCATTCAGCTATAAAGAACACAGGTGTAGAACATTCAGCTATAAAGAACACAGGTAGATCATTCAGCTATAAAGAACACAGGTAGAGCATTCAGCTATAAAGAACACAGGTGTAGAACATTCAGCTATAAAGAACGCAGGTAGAGCATTCAGCTATAAAGAACACAGGTGTAGAACATTCAGCTATAAAGAACACAGGTGTAGAACATTCAGCTATAAAGAACACAGGTAGATCATTCAGCTATAAAGAACACAGGTAGATCATTCAGCTATAAAGAACACAGGTGGTAGAACATTCAGCTATAAAGAACACAGGCGGAGCATTCAGCTATAAAGAACGCAGGTAGAGCATTCAGCTATAAAGAACGCAGGTAGAGCATTCAGCTATAAAGAACGCAGGTAGAGCATTCAGCTATAAAGAACACAGGCGGAGCATTCAGCTATAAAGAACACAGGTGTAGAACATTCAGCTATAAAGAACACAGGTAGATCATTCAGCTATAAAGAACACAGGTAGAGCATTCAGCTATAAAGAACACAGGCGGAGCATTCAGCTATAAAGAACACAGGTGTAGAACATTCAGCTATAAAGAACACAGGTAGATCATTCAGCTATAAAGAACACAGGTAGAGCATTCAGCTATAAAGAACACAGGTGTAGAACATTCAGCTATAAAGAACACAGGTGTAGAGCATTCAGCTATAAAGAACACAGGTGTAGAACATTCAGCTATAAAGAACACAGGTGTAGAACATTCAGCTATAAAGAACACAGGTGTAGAACATTCAGCTATAAAGAACACAGGTAGAGCATTCAGCTATAAAGAACACAGGTGGTAGAACATTCAGATATAAAGAACACAGGCGGAGCATTCAGCTATAAAGAACGCAGGTAGAGCATTCAGCTATAAAGAACGCAGGTAGAGCATTCAGCTATAAAGAACACAGGCGGAGCATTCAGCTATAAAGAACACAGGTGTAGAACATTCAGCTATAAAGAACACAGGTAGATCATTCAGCTATAAAGAACACAGGTAGAGCATTCAGCTATAAAGAACGCAGGTAGAGCATTCAGCTATAAAGAACACAGGTGTAGAACATTCAGCTATAAAGAACACAGGCGGAGCATTCAGCTATAAAGAACGCAGGTAGAGCATTCAGCTATAAAGAACACAGGCGGAGCATTCAGCTATAAAGAACACAGGTGGTAGAACATTCAGCTATAAAGAACACAGGTAGAGCATTCAGCTATAAAGAACACAGGCGGAGCATTCAGCTATAAAGAACACAGGTGTAGAACATTCAGCTATAAAGAACACAGGTAGATCATTCAGCTATAAAGAACACAGGTAGAGCATTCAGCTATAAAGAACGCAGGTAGAGCATTCAGCTATAAAGAACACAGGCGGAGCATTCAGCTATAAAGAACACAGGTGTAGAACATTCAGCTATAAAGAACACAGGTAGATCATTCAGCTATAAGGAACACAGGTAGATCATTCAGCTATAAAGAACACAGTCAGAGCATTCAGCTATAAAGCCCCTAAACTAAGGAATGAACTGCCGACATCTGTAAGGCAATCTGTATGACTGCTTTTAAAACTAGACTAAAAAATATATTTTAGTCTAGTTTATACATCTTAAAATGATCTATCTATCTACAGTCTCTCTCTCTCTCTATATATATATATATATCACTTCTTTATTGTTTTACTGGTTTTATTTTATTGCTTGTTGCTACTTTTAATATTTATCAATGTAAAGTGCTTTGGGGCAATTTCAATAATAAAGATTGATTGATTAATTGATTGATTGACCCCAGTCTGCTTCAATCCACATCTCATAATGGGAGAAGAACAGTCGTGGAACAGTACAGAGCAGTTAGAAGCAGTTTGAAAGCAGATTGACAGCTGCAGAAGCTAAACTAAACTTCCACAAAAAAAAAAAATTAACATGGTCTTCAAGCCAGTAATCTGTGGGAAATCCGAGAAAACCCAGCAGAACTCAAAAAAAGTGTGTGTAAAGTGCTGCACGATCCAGGACTTGCTTAAACTAGTAAGTATGCTAGAAATGGAGCTGCAGGAAATGAGACAGCAACAGGAGCTTGAGGAGCTGGCACACCCACAATTCATGGAAGTCAGCACCCCTAGCAGACTGAAAGCCATCAGGGAGATGGAAGAGGGTCGAAACAGCTGGGTTCAGAAGCAGGGAAAAAAATTAACTTCGTCAAACACAACCACCAGAAATCCAAACATCCAACAAATTTGAACCACTTCAAAATGTAGATGATCAAAACCAACATCAAGAGAACTAAAGGAACAACATCCAGGACCCTATAAACAGTGCTGGCCAGGCAGCAAAAAGAAGGGAGGTCATGATTGTTGGGGACTCCATATTGAGAAACACAGCAAGTTCAGTTTGCAGTCTGGACCCCCTTACTACAACAGTGTGCTGCCTTCCAGGAGCCTCTGTCACACACATCACTGAGAACGTGGACAGGCTCCTAGAACGAACAGGAGACGACCCGGTAGTAGTCGTCCACATCGGTACAAACAACATTGGAAGAGACAGACCAAGATCCCTGCAAAACAAATTCAGAGAGCTAGGAAGGAAATTAAAAGACAAGACCAAAACTGTGGTATCTTCTGGGATACCTTGCAAAGGACCATATGGACAGCTGGAAATACCAAATCAAAATGCATGGCTGAAATCGTGGTGCACACAGGAAGGCTTCATCTTCCTTGAACATTGGAGCACATTCTACAACAAGGACTATCTATATACGCGGGACGGACTGCACTTAAACAGAAAGGGAACCAATCTACTTGGAGAAAGGATCCTTGAGGAGGTCCAGAAGCATTTAAACTAAAAAGGAAGGGGGGAGAAAACAAAAAAAACAGAAGGGAGACCACATCAAAACAAGGGCAACAACTCAGGTAAGACAACTATTAAATGTATTTATCTAAATCGGCGGTTCCCAACCTTGGGGTCGCCACGATAAAAAATGGGGTCGCGCACAGCCCCTCAGCAGTGTAATTTTAGTTAGTTTTTTTTTTTTCACTTGGCAGGGTGATTGATGTACTACCAGCATAACTGCAAATGCGTCATCAGTCTATTCAACAAACGTTTTCAATGAATCGGTTTATTTTTATTCGGGTACAGTACCACGTATAAGACTGCGCATGATTAATAAGTTCGTTTTCTGTTTATGAAGATGCAACTCTCTCGTATTGCAGTACTTTCACGCAGGACAGTTGCAACTGCGCCACACGCTTCAGCTGCTCCAGGAAGCTGACGTTAAACCAGTGCAGCGTTGCCAGATCTGAAATGTGGAAATATCGTACTGGACCCTCAAAATTATCGTACACTGTGTAAAACTTTAAGAATATATGTGTTATTTTTCCATCCTTAATATGTGACATCATATTACCTGATAAACTGCATCACAAGCACTGAAATGAACAAAAAAGCACTGCACTGAACTACTGGACA